>JAKCPI010010796.1:0-11323 GCA_023213315.1 Euborellia annulipes
GTTTCGTGTTTTTATTACTTTATATAAAATTTATATACGAAAGAACATAGGAGAATTAAAGTGAATACATTTATAAAAAAAGTTATTTGAAAAAAACAAAAGTAAAAAAAGAATATTTTATTTGAAAATTCAAAAAAAAAATGTCAATTTAAATAGAAAATGGTCATTGCCCTGGTCTGAGTAGGGCAGTACACCTAGGGATGAAACGATACCACTGAGGTATCGATACTTTTACTCGATACTGGTATCGGTAGCAAAGTATCGAGTACCTACTCGGTATCGATTGAAAAGTATCGATACTTGCTCGTATCGGTCAATTTTTTCGTACAATTAAAAATAAGCAAAAACAGCAGTGGGGTACTTAGGGCCGGTTTGAGCCATCCTGGGTGAGCTTGTTAGCCCCGGGCTAAATGGCTTTTTTTTGTAAATGTAGAAACCCTCTTCCGGGGGAACAAATCATGTTCGGTTTGTGAAGTTTGCAACTCCATTAAGGCATCTTATAAAAATTATTAAAAATAAAAATTGATATGATTTATCCCATAATTTAAATAAATATTATTAATATTATGTTTTAAATATAAGATCTAATTTTTTTGCTTAAAATTTTGAAAAATTTTCAAAAAAAAAAACAAGATTTATTAGTGTTCACATAACAATTAGTCAATTGTTCCAACCTTCACAACTATTTTGACAAATTGACCAGCTGTGTGGCTCAAATAAAGATAATTTCAAAAAAGAAATATATCTTTTATTTTCACTCCGACAAGAAGTAATATCAACTAAAAAATATTTATATAAATATTTAATATCAATATTATATCAATTTGCATTCGAATTTGAAAACAAATAGTTTTATTAACAAGACATGTGCAATAACCTTAGATGAAGTTAGGAGAATATTCAACAACTTGCAATATATCCTGGATATACGAGTATAATCCTGATTGACATAAAATGAATAATAACAAAAAACGGTAGATCCCATATTGCATTTATATTATTTTTTACATTTATATTGGGTGAAGTTAGGGATGCTTGAGTTCATAATACATGTCCGTACGTGTCAACCCAGGGGCTAAATCGTAGCCCCACCTTTTGGGCCTGGGGCTAACTTTAGCCCTGACCTTGACTCCAATTCCCCCATATATCTATATGAAATTACTCAAAAGTGAGGTTAACTCAGGGCTAAATATGGCGACGAGATCTGATGCAAGCGGGCCCTAGCCTATAACATATTTTATAAATATACAACATTTCATCATTTTATTGATAAAATAAGTAGAATATAAGGTAAAATAACAAATATATGTACTTCTAGAATATTTCTTTTAGCAATAAAATGATGAAATATCGTATATTTTACTATAAAAATAAAACTGAAGTGGGTTTCTGCACTACAAAAAAGTCGGGGCTAACAAGCTCACCCAGGATGAAGCAACCGGCCCTTAGGGTCTATATTATCAAGATTTGCAGGGACTTTCCAGCCAGGAGATTTAATAAAGATCTTTTATTTTAATTTCTATTTGCCGACGTTTCGATCGCCAATCACCACCTTCATCAACGGAGACCTCCGAGCATGATAATATTTTTGCACAAATCAAAGTAAAAGAAATTGTAGATTTAATTGCAATGAATATTAAAATACCTAAGATCGTGTATAATTGACAATATTCGCCCTGATGAAGGTCGTGATTGGCGACTGAAACGTCGGCAAATAGAAATTAAAAAAAATATTTTTTTGATTTAACCTCCTGGCTGGAAAGTCCCTGCGGATCTTGATTAAATCTCCACTGCCATAAAACAACAAGTACGACGACTAAGAAAAAAAATTGAGTTTTAGAGGTACTATCCAAAAATAATAATTTTTCAAGATGTTTCCCTGTTGAACACTTCAATAATAAAAGAGAAAGTAAAAATTAAAATACAGTGGAACAAACCATTCCACTTATTTCTATTGTAAACAAGAACAAATGGACGTAAATGTTCTTCCGACCAAGCTAATCATTGCGTACGTGGACCAAGTATCGATACGAGTATTTTTGACCGATACTTACTTGGTACTTGATTCCAAAGTATCGATTATAAAAGTACTTGGTATCGAAAGAAAAGTATCGAGTAAGTACTTGTATTTACTCGTATCGTTTCATCCCTAAGTACACCCCTCAGTGTATATATTAATATATTGGCACAATCATAAAACTTCTTAACGCCAATGAGGAATACACACACCCAGGACACACTTCTGCCTAAAGTTTACCCCACACAGACACGGCATAAGTGTGCTTGTGTCGTTATGGATGCCTAGCTCAAAGGCGTTTTTTTTTTAACATTCACACTTACACAGACAGTCTTTTCGGCAACTTAGGCCATACAAGACTTTTACGTAACCGTTGTAATGAATATGTATGTATTGGGGTTCAGGCATTTCTATTTAAGCCATCTGGTCCAATGGCTTAAATAAAATCATCGGACATCCCTGGGGTCCGAACCCGCGACGTTTGGTATACGAGGTAGGCACGCTACCTACCAAACCCTGGGGGCGCAAAGGCACATATTAATGTGTGGCGAATGGTGTTTATTTTGAAGGGGGATTCATATTTGAAGATTAAAAAAAAACCAACAATATTTTATAGAATAAATGTATAGGCCTATATTTTCTTTAAAGAACTTTACAAAGGTGATGGTTTCATGAAGGTTGTTGGGCAGGTAAAGTTAATGTAATTAAAAAAAAAAAATCGAAATTGAACTGAATCTGCCAAAATGCGTTTTGAGGTCCCCTGAATCCATTTAAGTAGTTTTTGGAATGATGTTCGTGAATGACATGTGTATGTCTGTGGTAATTTTTTTCGTCAACGAAAACTCAATAACTATTTGTTCAAATATTTTGTACACATAAACTAGAGGTAGAGGTCAATTTTTTTTAAAACAATTTTGAAGTAAAAATGAACAGGGAGAATTTTTAGTTTATTCGTTTGCAATACTTCATCTCTCTATATATTAACATCGATACTTAAGAGAAAGTAATTGAAGTGTAATTGAGCCTCTATTCAGTAATGGACCCTCTTTATTGGGACGTTTCGGCTAGGATAAACCCTGCCATCTTCAGCCTTCAAAGAGCATATTTAAATTTTATATAGGCTCTATATAAATAGAGTTGTCATTTGTTAATAATACAATTTATTTGCATTTTTTGTCCAATGAATGTAATATGTCTTAAAATACCAACAAATAATAGCATGAAGGTCAAGCTTATAATCAAAGTAATTGAAGAAAAACGTGTCTATCCATCAAAATCCCGACATCGAATTTTTAACATGAATCCAATACTTTCTTTCTATATATTTATTACATATAGACCTATAGGTAAGAGAAAGTAAAAATAAAATTTTAAATAGAATTAATAATAAAGCCCCAATGGTGTTGCCAACATTTTTTCCATTTAATAAATATCTAGAACGGTTGATTAAATATAAATCCCTGAAAAAAAAAAATCCCGGATTCATTTGATGTGTAGAATGAGAAATTAAAAATACAGAAGAAGAAAATGAATCTCTCTCATTTTTTTTTTTTTTTTTTTTTTTTACTTTTAGGGAGATCAAATATCAAATATTAATTTTGAATTGCTATATCCTATTTTTTTTTTCTTCTTTAACAGAGAAAGAGATGGAGAGATAAAAGATTCCATCCATTCGTTGAATATGAAATTCTTTCAATAAAAACTGACCCGAAGAAAAATGCATCATATAAAAAAAAATTGATATTGATAGCGAGAATATAAAATGTTTTATAAATGCCCATCTTTATCAAGATAATAAAAAAATAGCCTATATGTATGTGAAATAAATAAAAAAAAATCTGGTGTGACTGGCGCACAGCACACAACTTTCGATTACCGAAGTCACACCAGATTTTTTGTGTCGACATGTATTTAGTTTCCGACAGTACGATACATTCGATTTTCAAGATGTACAATTTATAAGTATGGCAAAATATTTATATTTTGTTACCATGGCAACCATTTCTCCTATCTTTCCTATGGAGTACAAGAGTAAAGTGGTCTTCAGAAGATTTCAATGACAAAATGAGAAGAAACATTTTATTGAGAATCTAAAAAATAATTGATTTTTGAATTTAAAAAAAAATCGTTGGAGCAAATTAGAGAAAATCGAAAAAAAACTGAAAAAGTGCATCAGTAAAGTACTAGTACTCTTTGGTCGATTTTGTTCAAAAGCTTCGTGTCACGTCCCATGGGGGTGCCTAACTTAAATATAAAATTTCAACCTCCTAGCTCTTTTCGTTCTTGAGATATTTTGTTCACAGACAGACAGACAGACACACAGACCATGTCGCGAAAACCACTTTTTTGGACTCAGGGACCAAAACGTATATATTCATCAAAATCTCGACATCGAATTTTTGACATAAAACCAATACTTCTCTCTATATATATGTATATTAACATATACATATATAGGTAACGAAAAAGTAAAAAAAATTCGAAAAATTCAATTTTATTTTATTAAAATAACTTTTTATTTTAACACTATATACACACATATATATTATTTTTCAATTAATATTTTGTCGAATCTTTACCTTACGACGATGTAGCGGTGCTCTTCTCGTAAAATTTATTTCATCGACGTCTCGTCGAGCAAACAAGTCGTCGGTCGTTTAAAGCAGGGATGATAATGATGATAAGATGGGAAACGTTATTTTTTTTCACAAGAAAGAAAGAAAAAAAAAATCCGAATTAAGGAATCGTGCAAGTGAGAGAGAAGAAAATTAGAAGAAAAAAGAAAGAATTGCCGAATGAAGAGGAAGGTTTTGCTTAGCTGGTGTCTCAGACGGACACTCACGTTGCACTGTTTAAGGCGTTTCAACCTCCGGCCTAAACTCCTCTCCTGATTCTTTTTATAAAACACTCGGCTGTCGCTTGCTCTTGGCTTCTACACAAACTCAACTAACTGGGTGTGATATCAATTAATGGAGCTATGCTGATAATTTTCTCTCTCTCTTTCTCTTTTAATAAAACTTTTATTTTGTTCTTCCGGCTTATTTCAACTTCTTTTTACGCGAAAAATAATTTTATAACAAATAGAATCAAGTAAAAATACTCCTGAATCCAGAGCAATTGTTTGTGAATTTCATGCATTTGTTGAATTGCATCAAGATATCCCCAAAATTGGCAATAAGCTTGGCTGCCTAAGGCGTGCAAGGGACCCAGGAGGCACAGTCCCCACAATGGCCAAGCGAGGGGAGAGCAAGGGAGTCATCATGCCCCGGGCGCTACTCATAAAGGGGCGCCAAATGGTCCTCAAAACATAAAATTGCTGGATAGTTTTATTATAATTGTAATAATTGATTTCTGGAAAATATATTTTAAATTTGGTACCAGTGTAATATAATAATTTTGAATATTTTACATACAAAATATGGTTTTCCGATGGGGGGGGGGCGCTAAAAAGGTATTGTGCCCCCGGGCGCGAAGTTAAACTCGCTACGCCACTGAGTCTCCTGGCTAGGTGAAAAGCCCGCCGAAAATAAAAAATTATCATTACATAGAATAAATATTTTCTCCTTAATATTTATTTTTTATTAGATAAATAATTGAATAAAAAAAAAATAATAATAATAATTTTGTATTTGAATTGAATTTGTATAATTTTTAAACACCTGCTCTTTTGGATACACCTATAAGAATTTTATTAAATTGGGGAATGAAATAATAATACTCATTGAGACTAATATATATAGATATACTTTTCTATGTGTTCTCATACTTGTTGTAACTTGCTTACAGGCCAGGGTACCTAGAGCTCACCTCCAGGTTCTCGCCAGTAAGGCCGAGGGAGCCGACCCGCAAACACCTCGTCTCCACGACAGCTGACTTCAAATCCAGACTCTCTCATCGGGTGAGTGTCTTTCTTGTCTTTTTAAATTGTTATTAATTTATAATTTAAATATTCACTGATATTAAAATCTTTGAGATATTCAAACAATAAATGTTTCAAATTAGGAAGAAACGAAATCATTCGTTCAAATAAAATTTAGAGTTCTATAACTCATTAAATTGTATGAAAATTAAATGAACGAGGCTACGAGGTTTATTTCAATTTAATTTCACAGGCCAGTGACGAACGTTTCGGTCACATTTAGGACAATCCTCAGGGTCTAGCTAGGATTTATTCCTTAATTCTGAAAAGATCCTAAATGTTAACTAAATATCGGCCCTGGCCCTTGTGTTATTTTAAATAAATAACCTAGCTACCTCGCTCATTTAATAAAAAAGCAAAATAAAAAATTCCTGCTGCATAATTTTAGAGTAAAATGGACTTTAGTATAAAACTAATCGGATTAAAGTTAGATATATTATTTCGTTCTGCTAACTTTCTCTATTGGAATAATTAATATTTTAAGCGAATCAAAATAAATTTGAACACACTTTAATATATAATCTACTTTTGATAACACGCTAGATTATTATACCTCTATAATAAAAGGAGTTTGAATAATTTACTTACAAGGATTTTAGATTTTCTCTTTACAAAGTAAGGATCGATAGAAAACTTCCTAATTAAAATAATTCACACTCACACACACATTCACACCGTCTTTTCGGCAACTCAGGCCATTTAAGACTTTAGACGATAACCGTTGTAAGTAATATATATATTGGGGGTTCAGGCATTTCTATTTAAGCCATCTGGTATCCAAATGACTTAAATAAAATCTTCGGACTGCCTGGGTCCGAACCCGCGACGTTTGGTATAGGAGGTAGGCACGCTACCTACTACGTGAAACTCGGGGGCATTGTGGATTTATAAGCAAAAGATGTTTCATTCGGTATTTTTTATTAATAAACTGTCCCCGTTTTGGTTTCCCTATAACTGTTGTGTGCAAGGCTACATGCTGTTTTGCTTACAAGACCAAATTTTGTACCTCCAAACAAGTGACATTTTTTATATCTTTTCTTAAAATAATAATCAGATAAAAAAGTTGAAAGTAAAAGATTTTTTTAGAAAACAAAATGAAATTTAAATAAGACAAAATTCCAACGGGAAGTTTGTCAAACAGAGCGTGACAGACGGACAGACGGACAGAGACGGACACACTGCTATTATATATATAGAAGTTTGCAAGTGATATGTTGTAGTATATATTCGAGTTTTTGAATCATTCTGCTTTATTTACATCTCTCAAAAAGATAGATCTTTTTTTTCTAAATATATCTCGAAAAATAGTCACAGAATTTAATTTAACACAGAAAAGCGGTGTTAACATTTAATGAAAAACTTGTATTTTCTTGATAACTGTAGTATATTTTGTTAAGAAACCATCAGATTCAGCCAGGTGAAATTAAAAACAAATATGTTTTTAAATAAGAAATTATATATAATATTTAAGATATTATATATATCGCGTATATGAGCCGCGAAATTTATACAATTAAATATTTATTAATTCATATATCCGGAGGGATCCGTGGTTCGACTCCCGGCGGCACACCCTTATTTTTCGGATATATGAATTAATAAATATTTAATTGTAAATATATTTGTGTTAGCGAGGTGAATAGCTGAATCAATATGCAGTAGAATAAATAAAAAATCCAAGCAGCTATGTTTATTTCTTTATTTTGGAATCCACAGCGACGTTTCGGTCGACTATGCGACCATCTTCATGACTAGGGTTCAGTCAACAGAAAACCCTTGTTCTTTGACAGACATTTCCTAAAATTCACTACGATCTATCAGATATTAGAACTCTTTCAGCGCCAAAGTTACTATCCTATCATATTGACTTTGGCGTTGAATGAGTTCTAATATCTGATAGATCGTAATAAATTTTATGAAATGTCTGTCAAAGAACATAGGAAGATTTTCTGTTGACTGAACCCTAGCAATGAAGATGGTCGCATAGTCGACCGAAACGTCGCTGTGGGTTCTAAAATAAATAAATAAAGATAGCTGCTTGGACAGTGGCGTAGTGAGCTTAACTCGCGCGCGGGGCACAAGACCTTTTAGCGCCCCCCCCCCATTCGAAAACCATATAATATTATATGTAAAATATACAAAAAAAACAGAATTAAAAATATTTTCCAATATAATAAAAATAAAAATTATCCATCAATTTTACTTTCTCTTACCCTATATATAGAGAGAGAAAGTATTGTTTTGTTTTGCGGACCATTTGGCCCCCCTTTGTGAGTAGCGCCCGGGGCATGATGACACCTCTTGCCCTTGGGGGTCGCTACGCCACTGTGCTTGGGTCTTTTATTTATTCTAAAAATATGTTTTTTCCTGGCATTTTGCACTCCTTAATGGATTAAAAATAATCAATATTTACAGATGTTCGAAAATTTTATACTAACATCGGAAAATTTTTCTTTTGAAATTGGTTTAAGTATAATAATGAAAAAATAAAGAAATTTATTAGCCCTAAAATAAACTAATTATTAGGCCCTGAAAAAATTACAACAGTTTTACTTTCTCTTATCTATATGTATATGTTAATATACATATACTTATATAGAGATAAAGTATTGGATTCATGTCAAAAATTCGATGTCGAGATTTTGATGGATATACACATTTTGAGGTCCCCTGAGTCCGAAAAAGCGACATGGTCTGTCTGTCTATTAGGCTGTGCTGAAATTTTTTTTTTTTTTCTTCATGTCTCGATCGATATCTGGAGCTCACAATCAATGCTTAGAAATTTTACAATGGGAAGTATTTCACAATTTTCAAGTTGTGAGCCAATAGGACCACTAAAAGATTTTGGGCCAGTCGTTTCGCCATCCAAAGCTTGAAACAAGTGCCTGAACGGTAATTCATTCAAGTGCAAAAGACTTCCCACAGCAGTGGTCTTTTAATTTCTTCTTCGATCGTGCGAATTACACCAGTTTTCCAGCCTGTGTTTGTGACGGTACCATCACATCCAATTACGTCTAGCTCATCTAGTGAAAAATTTGATTCTTTTAAATAATTCAATGTGGCTCTGGCAATGTCCTTTGCATTTCCAGTAGAAGGCGATACATGGGTCATCGCCCGAACTCGCAGCCGCCATCCGTACTTGATGCTATAATACGTCATTTTTATATCCATTGCGCTACTTCTAATTAAAAAAAAATACATTTTCAATAATTAATTGTCTTTTTATAATTCTAATATATTTGATTTTCACTATAGCTGTCAAATATTCAGCTGTTTAGATACTTTTTAAAAAATCATAAAATCCTGTGATTTTTGTGAAATTTCAAAATTTCAAGTGTAATGCGCTAGCTGGAGGTTAGGTATAACTTTTTTTCTTTGTTGCATTTTAATTAGCTATCATAGAGACAAATTTATTTCAGTATAGCGTGAAGAAAAAAAAAGAAAAAAATTTTTCAGCCCACCCTAATATAATAATAGACAGAAGGGTGGGCTGAAAAATGTTTTTTCTTTTTTTCTTTTTCTTCACGCTATACTGAAATAAATTTGTCTCTATGATAGCTAATTAAAATGCAACAAAGAAAAAAGTTATGCCTAACCTCCAGCTAGGCATTACACTTGAAATTTTGAGATTTCACAAAAATCACAGGATTTTATGATTTTTTAAAAAGTATCTAAACAGCTGAATATTGACAGCCATTATGAAAATCAATTATATATAGAATTATAAAAAAGGTAATAAATTATTAAAAATATTGTATTTTTTAAATTTGAGATTCCGTGACTTTTTATTTTTTGTTTATTAAAAAAAAAAAAAAAAAAAAAAAGATCCATCTTTTTGTATTAAAACTTGAAGTAGAATGATTCAGTGTGAATGAAATTTAAA
The DNA here is from genome assembly GCA_023213315.1 of Euborellia annulipes. NCBI lineage: Eukaryota > Metazoa > Arthropoda > Insecta > Dermaptera > Anisolabididae > Euborellia > Euborellia annulipes. The sequence goes on from JAKCPI010010796.1 coordinate 9,820, forward strand.
TTACAAATTTTACAATCTAAATTTTATTATGTAGAGTTTATCAAGAAGATAAAGCAGCTGGTATTATTCGTCGGCAACAAAATTTCACCTGACTAAATCCGGAAATTCCTCCCTTTCTTAGTTTTAAAAATTTTGAGCGGATTGGAGAATATTCTAAGGAGAGAAAGTCTTAAATAAAATAAAGGCCTATTTAGAATATAATTTAATGATCCCTTGACTTATAGATTGAATTCGTTTATTCGTATCCGACCCAATTCATCTCTCGATTATTCAGATAGTATAAGATGTCTTTGCACATGCCCACTTTGACTCTTGAGCGTAGTGAGTTCATTACAATTTTTAAATTCATTAAAAAATAAGTTAAAAGATTCCCTGCCTCATTAAATAACGCGATTTAAAATTAATTAAAAACTAATAAAAAAAAAAATCTAGCCTACTTATAATCTATTTACTTTTGACTATGGAACAATTTTTTCCCCTCCCAAATTCTAAAGTCAAAGTTAATTTTGATTGAATACCAGATTTCATTTGAATATTATTTATTCAATAAACTAAACCCCAGCTGGTTTTAATTTCCTGTGTGAAGTTTATTTTATTTAATGAAGTATAATCGACTTCAAAGGCTAAAACCTAAAACCCCGGCATCCGTCATTCTTTGAATTATTAACAGGCCTTGCTATTTAGTCAAATAATGCCCTCCATAATTAAAACACAGTAAATAAAGTTTGAATATAAAAATAATTATATAAAAAAATGAATTTTAATTCCAATTGAAATTAATCGTTTTGTTTTATTGACAATAAAATTTTTATTTGAAATGTATATACCAGTATATTTATAAAATTTAATTAATCATATATTTCAACAGTAGCCCACGGGGCTTGGAGTAGTTGGTAGCGTGCCTACCTTTTATACCGAACGTCGCGGGTTCGGTCCGATGATTTTATTTAAGGCATTTGGATACCAAATGACTTAAATGGAAATGCCTGGACCCCCAATTGATATATTAAAAACATATACGTGTATCGTTAAAAGTCTTAAATGGCCTAAGTTGCAGAAAAGATTGTGTGAATGTGAGTGTGAATGTTTAAAAAAAAAAAAAAAATATTTCAACAGTTGCTAATGATGCTCTTGATCACAGATCACAGTGGCGGTGGAGAAGTCAAGACTAGGAGCTTAAACCAGAGCCAGCAACTTGTTCTTGGATAAAGGAACTGACCTTTAATGTATTCGTTATTGAAGATATTAGATAATAATTCCGCCTACCCCGCACTGCGGGAATAAGGCTAAAAAAGAAGAAGAAGAAGAAGATAATAAAAGATTGTATAATGAAAAAGTTCAAGCTATTATAAAGCATCTATAAAAAATTTCCCCAATTCCTACCTGGCACCTCCTGGTAGTGGGGAGGGGAGCATTGGACCCATATTATGTGGATCTAGCTAAGACAGGGGGTACAGGAACACGACTACCAGCCAACGTAGAATTTCCTTCATTCCCAAGAAGC
>JAKCPI010010797.1:0-35845 GCA_023213315.1 Euborellia annulipes
ATAATTTATAAAACGGAATTATGAAATTTTAATAAGATTAAAAATAATTAATTTTTTTTAGACCATTAGTAAAATTCTAAATTAGGTGGAATAAGCCTTATTTACTTCCCTAGTGTTTTATTATATTGTAATTCATCCCCTACGTTTACTCTCACTCTCTCTTTATACCCCATCATCCAAATAACCCCTTAACAAGTTTTCTGTTTTGTATAATAAAGCCACCACGAAGAAGAAATATACATAAAATCGTAAACACACCTCTACTTGCCTTATATACATTTTGGAATGGGATGGCAACAGGATGTCCGTTTTGGCACAAATTGCGTCACCGGCATTGTACTCAAAGGATAAAAGTAAATAACAAAAGAATGAAAGAAGAGGATAAAAGGCAATTCCTTGGCCTCCGTATCTTTTCATTTTTATCCGAATTGTTATTTTAAGCAAAGATTTATAAAAAAAAAAAGATCAATTAGCGAGGGAGGGAGAGGGAAACTGAATCAGGAATGCTGTGAAGCAGATGAATAAATAATTTAAAAAAAAAAAAAGAAATGAGTCAATCTTTTAAAGGTGAACTGAACTGTCTTTAAAAAAATTTGGTGTCTTTTTTGTCATTTTACACAGACGATAAATTGACGATATTTTAATAAATTATATTTAACCCACGAATGATAAATGTAAATCTTGTTTGAATAGAAGATGTTCTTTTTCTCGGGTGAGTATTTTTAAAATAAATTAACAATTTAATTTATTATAAGAGAAAAAGAACATCTTCTATTCAAACAAGATTAACTCACCGGTCCAGAATCGTCAAATATTCGATAAATGTAAAATATAATATATATTGATATTTCATATATAGGGTAAGAGAAAGTAAAAATACGTGTACTAAAAGAGAATGACAGCAGGAAAGGATAAAATAAGATAAAAAGTAAAATCTTTTCTAATATGATTTTCATTTACTTAACCTCAGTACTGAACCTAAAGATCTAAGATCATATTTATCATAAATAAAATATTAATAAAATACTTAGCCTTATTTACTTCCTTAGTGGTGTATTATATTGTAATTTGCAAAAATATGGAAAATTTTGATATATTATCCTTTTTTATAACTATTCTTTTTGTATAATATATTTTCATATTTTGTTTTTATATAAGGTATATATTGTAAAAACAAAAATAATGTAATAACATTGGTGGGTGAATATAGATGAAACTGACCGGCAAAAAATAAATGAAAAAGAAAAATCTTTATTTCTAAATATACTTGGATGTGTTGCAAGAGTAGAAATTATGTCATAATTTAATCTAGAGTATTAAATGAAAATCAAATAAGAAGATATTTTATTTTTTACCACTTGCTGCTATCCAAACAGATTAAAAATTAGATTATAATTGGTCTTTGATATAAAAAAATATATATATAAGCTTTTCATTCAGGGGGACCAACTACTATTATTAAAATAATTGATACCCAATTTAAAGAGAGATGTAATTTTCCAGAGGAAACCAGCAAAGTGGAGAAAAAAATTAATGAAACAATATCTAGCTACTTTTATTTTATTTCTTCAGTATTTGAAATAAAAATAAATTCGGGGTTTTCATACAGGATAAAATTCCAGACGTTTTTTTAATGCCTTTTATTTTATATTAAGTTATGAATTTAAAAGTCAATAATGATCTCTTCTTTTTGAAACAAAAAAAAAAATCATTAAAAACCGCTGAATAATAATCAAAAGAAAATAATGAATAATAAATGAATGGTTAATTAAATATCCTCTCCATAAAGAATATCTCTCTCGAAATGTGAATATATTTTTAATAAATAAATAAATTATATTACGTGATAAAAGAAAATTCTAACGCATTCTAAATACAACAACATTAGTTATTCGTAATTCATTATTCTATAATATATATTTATGTGAATTTTTTTATTATTATTATTATTATTATTATTATCACATCAGAAAATGAAATAAATTTTCGAATAATATTATGATTATGAAATGAGATTGGAAAAAATGAAATACCATATTTAATCCATTACTAAAACATAAATTTCTCACTTTTATTAAATTATTAATAATTTAATATCATTGAATTAATGAATAATAGAAAAATAAATTTCTTTTCTCTTTTCATTAATGAAAATCAATCATCATCATATTTAGACCGACGCCAGTGGTTCCAAATCCCGAAAACGAGGCCAAAAGTCAAAAATAAAGATTAAATTCGGGGACTTTTAAGCCCCTAAATAGTTTTATTAATATATTTAAGGTTAGGAACGACCGTTTTTGAGAGTCATATGCACTTATCTGGCTCTCAAAATCTATTTGAATCTAAGCGTTTTTGACAACAATCGGGAGCTCTCTCCGAACGCAAATAAGCATCATTTTCAATCGCTCTCCATTTCCTTGTTTTTTTGGTTATTTCAATTTCGTCAAATGGAATCAACGACTGAAAGTAACTAAATTTCGACAATGTAAAAAATGCAATAAATTTTGATAGTTAAATAATAGGAGCATTTCAAATAACGTCTTATTTTTTCTCCATTTCAGAAATCGCAAAAATTCAAAAGTCAAAAAGTAAAAAGTCCCACGACATCCCACTCTCAAACCACTTTTCCTGTCTTTTGTAATCCTTCTTCATTAATAATATTAAAAATTAGCTGCACAGACTTGCAATTTTTTTTATTCAATTTTTTTGGAATTTGAATATTCATCTGATGAAGCATATTAATGTTATTTAAACTAATGTTATATGTAATCCGTATTAAAAATATTGAATAAAATATTGTAATTAAATTATTTTGACATAAATAAATGTGTCTGGACCAGTGGCGGAGCGAGGGGGGAAAAGGGGGGTTATCCTCCCCCCGCGCTTTCCCACAAGGGGCCAATAGTTCTTAAAAAAAAAAATTAATTGATAATTTTTTTTTTATTTTATTTAATAACTTGCTTCAGTGACTTTATTTATTTTACTTTAATTATTTATTAATTTGCAGTATATTTTACATATAATATTATATTGTTTTTAAATGGGGGGGGGGAAAAAAGGTTGTGCCCCGGGGGCGGGGGTTAAGTCCCCCCCCCCGTCTGGACCCCCACAAATGTGTCGTATTAAACAATATGTATCATTTAGGGTCAATATGGCCTAAGATGAGAAAAAGACTTATAAAAAAAAAGAAAAATTATTTTGTTATTAATTAATTTAAAATACGAAATCAGCAACCTCGAGAACCCGACAATGCCAATTTTGATTGAAATCGAATTATTTTTTTTAGTTCCCCATATTGGTTCCGCCATATTTTTTTTTTCTGAAAAAATAATATCAAATTCTAAATCAGCGACCTCAAAAACCCTTGTGTACTGAATTTCAGAGAGATTAAATAACGTTTTCGACTTTTGACCACGTTTTCGGGATTTGGAACCACTGTGCGACGATGTCTAGTTTCTCTGATATTTATTATAAATGTATTTTTAAATATTATTTCATAAGTTTTACAATAATTTAATGAAGTGAAACTTTTTTACGCATGGTAGGAGCAAGTTCTCTCTCATTTTTATTATAAAACGCTGCATCTCCTCCACTCGAGTTGAGCTTATGAAAGAGGGTTGGTCAGAAGACAAGCAAATTTGGATTTTTGTGCGCAATGAACAAGAAATTATCGACTAGACCCAACACAATTAATAAATCAATTGGATTACTCATTGAAAGTTATTTGACCAATTTCCTATTTTTCCTATTATATGGTGAATGTGAATTTTGCGATTTCATTGACTGTTCAAGTTTTACTATAGAAAAGGATCAAAAATCAGGGGGGAAAAAGGGGGGGGGGGGGGCCCCCCCCCCCCCCCCCCCCAAACACCCAAAAAATAAAAAAAAAAAAAACACACAAAACACTTCAGAGAAGAGAAGGCCCCCCCCCCCCCCAAATAAACAATTTAATTAATAGTATGCCAAGAAGAATTCACGCCAATGAAGAAAAGAAAGGAGGTCCCACAAATTATTAAAGTGAATTGCTGCGATATCTATTTATATAATTCGCTAATGTCTGTCCGTGTGTCTGTCTTTCACTCTCTATTTGAGCAACTTCCCGTTGGAATTTCGAAACCAAATTTTTTATGCTTAAAGAGGACCTTTAAGGGATTAGAGGAAAATATTTTTCATCCCGAAATGTGAAATCCTTGTATAGTCTCAGTTTATTTCAAAAGAAAAAAATCTGGTGTGACTGGTCGAACAGCACACAACTTTCTCTTACCCTTCGGCAAGAGAAAGTTGTGTTCTGTGCTTGTCACACCAGATTTTTTGTGTCGAGATATATTAGAATTCAAGATGTAAAATTTATAAACATGGGTAAAAGTTACCACGGCAACCATTTCTCCTCTTTCCTATGAAGTACAAGAGTAAAGTGTGCTTCAGAAGATTTCAAGGACAAAATGAGAATATACATTTTAAAGAGCTTCTAAAAAATAATTCATTTATGAATTTTAAACAAAATCTTTGCAGCGAATTTTGAGACAATCGAAAAAAACTGAAAAAGTACATCAGTAAAGTACTAGTACTTTTTGGCCGATTTTATTCAAAAGCTTCGTTTCACCCCCTAGGTGGTTGTCTAACTTAAATATAAAATTTGTGGCGAAAACCACTTTTTTTGGATTCAGGGGACCTCAAAACGTGTATATCCATTAAAATCTCGACATCGAATTTTTGACATGAATTCAATACTTTCTCTATATATTAATATATATATATATAGAAGTAAGAGAAAGTAAAAATTGGTACCTAAATAATTAATATAAATAAATTTATGGTCTCGGGAAGCAAACCTGAAGGCTGGTCTCTCAAAGAGAGAAATTGGAATCCCTAAAAACTTATAATTCATTTTAAATTAATAGCTTTTCCAGGGGTAGAATATTTTTTGTAATAAATTTCAAGTTTTTTTTTTTTTGCTTAAACAGAACAAAAGAATAATCTATTATCTCACATAAAATAATGTCTATATTATTTTAAAAATCTATATTATTTTACCTAAAAAAAAAGGTGTAAAAAAGATCCTAAAAGGGAATTTAAAATATACTCGTAATGAAAAGAAAGGATTTTTTTTTGGTTCATAACTCTAACTCAACTCCCCCTTGCATTTAGGTGTAGATTAATGAACTTAAGCCAGACAACAGCAAAAATTGTATAAGTAACTTTGGTGAATTATTAATACCTATAAAATATATTAGGTCTTAAAACCATTCTGATATTATGAATTTGGGATTTATCAGACAAAACATCATTCTATAAATAAACATTAGGGATTTGTATACAGGGTGTAATAAAAATATAAAGCAACGAAAAAAATGAAGAAATTAAATAAATAGCATTGATGGATGCAGCTTTAAGAGGGCTGAGTTATGTGCCAAAAGGAATCACATTTTTTTTCGAAATTACTTTCTTTTAGGTTACTACAAATTTTTATTTTATTTTATTTATATAAATATAAACAAAAAAACAATTAATTTTACACCTTTGGTTGGTCACGGGTTCTCCCGTAAACAGCGAAAATAAAGAAATATCAAATATATATTTCTAATTTTATTTAAATTATACTTTTAATTAACTCTCCTTTCATATTAAGAGTTTTTAAAACATGCACTTTTCAAAAAATAATATCAGCTTTAGTTTTTCATATAAAATTTATAGGCTTAACAAAATTAGTGATGAATATGAGTTATAAAAGCTATTTTGTAATAAATTTTCTGAGAAAAACGAATATGTAATTTAATGTATATTTTTTCAAAAAATTTTTTTTGGTTAGTTAGGGCTAGATGAAAAATTGTTTTAGACTAAAACTGTGTTTATCTTTGAAAAGAGCTTGTATTAAAAAGAGTTAAATTCGTAGTATCAAAAAATAAATAAATAATTTTAAAAATTTGGAAAAAAAATCTGGTGTGATGGTCGCCCGGCAGACAACTTCTTTCTCTTACCTTTCGGCAAAAGAAAGTTGTGTACTGTGCTTGTCACGCCATATTTTGTGTGTCCACATACTAGATATATTTAGTTTCCGACAGTATGGCACATATGAATCCAAGATATAAAATTTATAAACATAGGAAAATATTTATATTTTGTTACCATAGCAACTATTTCTCCTATCTTTCCTATGAAGTACAGTAAAGAGATCTTCAAAAGATTTCAATGACAAAATGAGAATATACATTTTAAAGAGCATGTAAAAAATGATTGATTTTTGAATTTTAATCAAAATCGTTGGAGCGAATTTCGAAAAAAACTGAAAAAGTACATCAGTAAATTGCTAGTACTCTTTGGCCGATTTTGTTTAAAAGCTTATATTCACGGTCCAGGAGGGTACAAAACTTAAATGTAAAATTTCAACCTCGTATTTTTTACTACTTTTGTGAAGCTTGAATAGGTTTAAAGATATATATAAAGAGGCCTAATTTCATATTTAATTAATTTAAATAAATTTTTTCCAGACGCTCAGATCATACAATATACGTATTTAACGTTTTAAGCGTTTCAATAAAAATCCCCTTTTTTTTATGAGTCACAAGATCAAGCCAATATCTTGAATTGGATCGCTCTGTTCAAAAGGCAAAAAAATTCTTAAATAAATATAATGTCACCAACCCATTGCTTTCTCAACAAATTACCGGATATGTTTCTCTCTCTCTCTCTTGTCCTCATTCTATTTCTCCTCTTTTTTTTTTTTTTTTTACTTAAATTAGAAAAGGAAGTAATTCGAGAAAAAGGTATAAAAAGATATATAAAAGCTAATCGAAGAATATATGAACAATTTTAACCCCTTTTAAAAGGCTTTTATAAAAAGCGTAGATGGGTCTTTTGGGAGTAGTTTAGAGATCAACAAAAATATAGGATAGCAGTTAAAATTATGATTTTAGAAAAAAAAGGATGATTTAAGTCCTTAAAAATAAAAATTAAAGTAGATAGGACCACTATAATGAGTTTATCACAGAAGGGAATGAATATATTTGTTTAAAGGATCTATATTCAACCACATATTTAAATTTTTGTTTTTATAAATTTCGTAAAGTTAGTAAATTTTACTTGGAGAGTATTTCGTAGCATTCGAAACGTTGTTAATTGAATTTAATTATTTATTAGGAACACAGATCTATTTGATTCATTCTCTTTAATTATTACAGAGCCTCCTTTGACATCATTTAAAAATTAAATATTTATGTTTACTACATTTGTAAATTATATTCAGGCTAATAGTCGTGGGAATTTTAATGATTCAGCTTGAAATATTACTTCATATAAAAATCACAATAGAATTATTGGAGGGGATCTGTGTGAGGGCTGCTGATGATAATTAGTATAATTAAGCATCCATAATTTTCATATAGAGAGCAGGATTCATAGAACATGTAGCCTAAAGGGTGAATGGGGGATGTTTCGAAAGCCCAATCTAATTAAAACGTTCTAAAAAATGTTTTCAACTTAGAAAATAAATAAATTTTACTATAATTAAATAAAAACAATATCGAACATTATTCAATTGTTAGAGGAATTTTTTTTTAAAGAATAGGATAAGTGTGACTAACGCCCAGGAGTTAGGCAACACAAATGGCACGCGTACATTAATGGACCAGACTCTTATCAAAATAGACAAAAGAACAATCAAAATTTATTTTGTTAACCATGCCATTTGTTATTTTCTGTTAATGTCTGTTATTATTAACTTTCATAAACCAATATAGGTATTAAAAGTTTCATAAACCGGTTTATGAAAAATTTCATACACAATTAAAAAAAAAAAACTCCTCTCGAGAGGTTTGCACTTAAATTTGATTCATATTTTTTTATTTTTTACTTAATAAACTAGTATATGAACTTGATTTCACAAATTGGGTATATTCAAATTAAAGCACGACAGTATATGAAAAACGATTGAAAATTCATATTTTTTTTTACAGTGTACCATCGAAAGCTTGAAGTTTTTTAAACCAATTATTATACTGTAAATGCAGTACATTATTTACATTTAAATAAATATATAATGAAAAAATAATACCATATTTATAAATTTATAAATTTTGTTATGTGGCTCTACTAATGTTTAAGAGCAAACAGTGTCTAATTTTTTTTTTTTTTTTTGGTAATTGCAGGCAGGTATTTAGTCGAGGCGAATAAGTTTAAGAGATTGAAGCAATTGTAATTTTAAAAAATAAGTTTGCCATTAGAGTTATATAAATATAAATAAATACTGTATAAATACACGGAAACAAATTTTAATCGAATTGTTCTCCCAAAGAGAATATAAATAAAATTTATTTGAAAAAGAATGAGTATTAAAAATGTTGATAAGAAAGAATCTATCCGTTTTTTATTTTGAGTATTAGGGGAAAGAAGCAAATGTCTGACCTGAGAGGGCCATGGTAACGCAGCCTCCAGGCGATCATCGGTTGCCATGGTTCCAGACGCAGACCCTCTGCTCCATACGACCTCCTCTGGCTGTCGTCGTCATCGGGGACGGCTTTCTCCCTATCCACAAATAAAGTGGTGTCTGGAAGACGAGGGGTCCCAAGTAAACCAATTCCGGGCACCTACGCAATCCACCGTTATTACATTTTATTTATTGACGGTGCAGAAGAGAAGAAGAGAGAGGGCAGACATTTCAAAATCGAGCTTGTCCACTTGGATTATTCAATTAATCTAAATTTTTTTTTTTTATCTACAAATAGAACTCCCGCTACATGCTAGGAATTTTAACTTTAAAATTTTATCAATAGTTATTAATTATTAAATTTGGAAAAAAAAAACTATATTTATTATATACTTTCGACAACGTTTCGATAGTTCATCATTCCCTTCTTCAGATTGTCAAAGTGATGAGCTCTCGAAAAGTCTGTGAAAGGAATAAAATGAGTGTTTTAATTGAACGTAGCCAAGTGGAGCTCAGTGAGAATCAGTTTCAAAATCATAAAAAAAAAAAAATGAAAAAATTTTATATATTCTAAAGAGACACACCAAGGTTCATTTCTTAAGATTTGGTTTAAATGAATTTTTGAATTAATTTTTGAGAACTTCAAGCCTACTTTTCGATCAGATATACGACCATCTTCAGGGCCGAAGTGTATTGTAATTTTCTTTCTTTTTTATTAATAAAAAATAAAGAGAATAAAGAGTAGAAGGAGAAGGCGGAGCCAAAAATAAAAAGCCTCCGATTTTTTACAAACTAATGAGATGTTTTGGTTAATTTTATTGACCCATCTTCAGTCTTCCAAATTGGTAATGTTCCGGAGTTGGTCGTATAGGTAATACATAAAAAAAAAAAAATAATAAATTTATGTATTATATGTGTACATGTATTACCCATACAACCAACTCCGGGACATTAAAATTAACCCGAAACGTCTAATTGGATTGTAAAAGATTGGAGGCTTGTTTTTTTTTATTTTTGGCTGCACCTTCTCCTTCTTCTGTTTTTAGAAAAAGAGCCAGTGACTTCATTGATAAAGAGAATATTTTTGATAAAGATTTTTGGATTCGAAACAGGATTTTTGGAACTGGGTCTAAATCCATTTTTGGGGGAGGATCTTCGATCTCCAAATCGAAAGGGTGGTGGATTTAAGAATTTGGATAAAAAATAATATTATATCTCTAAAGTAGAGAGTGTATAGAGAGACGAAATTTTTATTCTAATAATTCTATTTTGGCCCTCGGGCTTGGCGTAGTTGGTAGTGCGCCTGCCTTGTACACCAATTGCCTTTGAATAAAGTTTAGCTGCAAAACTCTCCTTGTCCAACAACATTTTTATCAATATTTTATTTATTTATACATGCCCAAGATACTGATTTAAACCCATGAACAGCTCAAAAATGTTTTTGCTCTATTTTTATATTGAAAAGTGAATATAGAGTTTTTTTGTTTTTTTATTGATTTACCAAAAAAAGTGCAATGTGGATAAGGATAGTTTTGCATCTCACAGCTTCCCACTTGTCTGTTGAAAAATTTTAAAGAGAATTTAATAATATACATAAATGTCTCTTTTATTGATTAATGTTGTAAATGAACGTTGAAAAATTCACAAGGATCAAATTTTAATTGAAAAAAATTCATAACCGAGCTGAGAGATGAAAATTATTTTTCTTCGTTTTTTTTTTTTTTTAACATAACACATTGTTAATTAATATAGGATATGATTTCCCCGACTGTAATAAAATACTTTCCATTGCCTCGGATTAAGAAAGTAAAAATATTATATAACTAATTGAATTTATGGTAATTTTATTATTCCGTAGGAAATTCTATAATCTCGTTTTCGACATCAACGGAATCTTTATTGTGACAAATGCAAGAGATAATACGAAATAAAAAAATTTATAATCTCAGAATTATTATATAGGTCTATATCGGATAGGGATGTTTTTTTTTCCCAAGTAATTTAGGGAAGTAGCAGAAAAAAGGACATTAATTAACGCAGTTTAGTTTATTTATCTAACTTTAAAAAAATAACATTAGTCAAATGAGCTCTCTTAATGGCAAATTTTAAAGCCATATGGTAGATATATCATTATATATGGCTTTACTTTTTTCATCATTATACTTTCTTTTAAAATTAGCAAAGAATTGAAAATGTTGTGGAAGGTTATTAATTCTTTTATTTATGCGTCCATAGAGACCATATTAATTTCGCTTCTTTTACTGCTTGGGGATTGAAATTTTATATTTAAAGTAGGCATCTACCTAAGAGAATAAGCTTTTAAACAAAATTGGCCTAAAAGTCCTAGTAGGCTACTTTACTGATGTACTTTTTTCGTTTTTTTGAAGCTCATTTTACTCTTGTGCTTCATAGGAAAGATAGGAAAAATGGTTGCCATGGTAACAAAATGTGTTTATAAATTTTACATCTTGAAACACAATATATCGACGGAAACCAAATATATATCGACACAAAAAATCTGGTGTGACAAGCACAGAACACAACTTTCTCTTATCAAAGGTAAGGTTTTCATATTATGATATTGAATTTATATTGAAAATAAATTTTCTAAAAAGAAATCAATCAATTTATCCGTGTTGTTAAAATTTTTTTTTTTTTTTAGTTGAGAAATCATCCCTTACTATTTTTTTTTTTTTTTTTTTTGAAATTGTTACGTCTGATGGAACCTTAATAAAAAAAAATTAAATTCATTTGGAGATGTTTGTAGTGAGTGAGTGAAGTTGCTTCCAATAAAATCGATAAGAAAAGTCTTTTTAATTTTCTTTATTGTCAGAATATCAGTCAGCCCCAGACCGATTGATTTCACTCTCCCCTATCACCTTATCACTTATTGTTATTAAGATAAATGATACTTTTTTTTTAATCAAAAGTAGATAATTAATTTATTCCTCCCCCTTTGATTTCCGGATTTTAATCAAGGCCTATAATTCAAAAATGGTTAAATTTATAATTTTCAACACTGTAATTAACAGTAAATTAATGGTTTATCCGGATAATGGAAGCTCAAAGAATATTAATCTCGGTGATTTCGATTGTCTATTAATTAATGTGTGTGTGAGTGTGAGTGTGAATGAGAAAAAAGTGTGAATGTTTAAAAAAAAAAAAAGAGTAAAGTGTACTTCAAACAATTTTTTCGAAACCAATTTAATCAGAAATGTATGCATTTTTAATGCCGGCTAAAAGATTCTTGTCCCTTAAAAAAAAAAGTTTGAAAAGCCGCAATGCAGGGGGGAGGGGACTTGTTATTTACGACACTGAATCTAAACTGAATTTAAACTTTTATAAAGTTTTTTTTTATAACATAATAGTAAAATTTGTCTTATGATATATAGGTAAAAGAGAAAAAAGCTTATTACAATATTAATAATTTTCAGATATATAAAAATTAATGAACCAATTAATTTTTCTTTTTAATATTTAATTCAATTAAAGAGAGATTTTTTTTTCTTAATCCAAGTGGATTTAATTAAAAAACGAAATACGTAATGGGAATTTAATATTAATAAAGCCAACGACTGAATTTATTGAAATGTCAATTTAGAAAAAGAAGAGTGTCAGAGTTTGGTTAAGGGGTATCAAAAAAATGGATATAAAGTATAAATAATTTTCCCTTTTAGGAAACGTTTTTGTAGTCTTCATCTCAAAATGCAAAAGTGTGGATCGATTGTCTTAATTTGTGTGATTGAGAGGGCCGTGACTATAACAAGTACCGAAACGTTTCCAAAAGTGATAATATATTTATGGTTTTTTTTTTTTAAATCTCAAATTAATAAATTTAATTAAATTATCATCTAATTATAGATAAATAAATATCCCTAGGAAAGTTTTTATTTTAGCTTATGCGCATTTCGACGTAAAATTTAATTAAATTTAAGAATGTTTCAACTAGTGCCAACGGCAAAATTTTTAGATTATATCAAATTAGTAAAATTCGAATTTTTTGAGAGATTTTAAATGAAAAAAAAGGGATATTAAAAGACCTTCACAACTACAAATACTAAAATAAAATATATAAAAAAAATGTTTGTTGAATAGATTTTGGGGTTAAGGATAAAAAAAAAGTTTTTTTTTTTGTTTATATTCAAAATAGCGGAAGCAAAAAAAAAAAACCTTCATTTAAATATTTATTTTCCACTGATATTATTGTTTTATTATCATACTTATATAAAAGGCTAAGAGGGTGTCGATGTGTGAAACAACCAATCAGGCCTCAGGGATAGCGCCATGGTAACAAAATATAAATATTTACCCATGTTTACGATTTTTTTTATTTATTTACATTTTGAATTCTAAAATATCGGCGTAAATTTTTTGTCTGTGTACCGGGAGAGTCCCGGAAAGGATATGATTCACAAAAAATCTAGTTCATGAATAATTAACAGCTAAAATAATCTCTACATATAAAAATGAAAAGGGAAAATGTATGTACCGGTATGTATATAAGTAGGCGAGCAAGGGGGTCCAGGGGCGCAGCCAGCTAGACGGAAGGGGGGAGTATTTAAAATGTTGATAGTCTTTTTTTTTTTCCGGGGGCCTGGCAACTAAGTAGAGTTCAGGGCCAGAACTACGAGATTTTTTATGGGGGGGGGGATTTAATTTGCGGCCCCCACACGCACCCACTGCCCCCCCCCTAGATCCGGCCCTGGTAGAGTTCAATTGAAATTGGCTACCAATCAATTGAAATAGAGACCGAGTATAAATGGCTTCCGATGCCAAAAAAGAACGGCGGATGGGTGGTCTGGGGGAACCAGAGAGTGAGACGCCCCCCGATTGCCAACGGTATAAAAATTCTAAAATATCTGAAAACTGGTTTAAGTATTTTTAAAATTTTTATTAAATTATTTTAATATACAATTATCCCCTAAATGGCCGTAGAGAGTAGAGAGGGATAAAATAAAAAAACAAATTATATATTTAATATTTTTACGGCAAAATTAAAATTTGAGAAATGAAAGTTCCAGAAACAATAGGTGTTCTAGAAATGTATAATTGTAGAAACTATTTAAATCAAAGGTCAGTTTTTAATTTCCACCAAATCTCAACGATATATTAAAAAAAAAACTTTTAATTAATAACTACCCTCTTTCTCTTTCACTAGATTATTAAATTAAATATAAAAAAAAGAGAGTTGGGAAAAAATTGTGAATTTAAAAGAGGAACAAGTATTGTTATCTAAATCGAGTGGATGGCTTAAAATGACCCAGTAAAAGTTTTTTGTGTTTCTAAAGATATTCTCCTCAGGGACAAATCACTTTTAATTAATATCTGATACGAAAAGGAAATAAAAATTCAATAGAGAGAAGAAGAGCTTGTCGCCGCTTAATTTAATTTTAAAGCCCCCGTACGGTTAATAATAACAAGCTCTCTTTTTTTTTGTTTTTATTTTTGTCGCGATTTTAATATTACGAATTTACATAAAAATAGACACCTTTACTTAATAATAACCTTTTTTTTTTAAGTATGATAAAATAATTTGTATGCTTTGGAGAATGGAAACGTGATAGGTTTGATTGACATTTTCTTTATCAACCATATAAATGTTTGATGGTCTAAATACACGGCTCCACCCTTTTTTTTTATCGTAAATTCTCTCTCTCTCACTCTATTCTCTTCCGTAAAGGGAATGAGGCGCGAAGGACCTTGACCCTTGAACTAAAAAAAAAAGAAAAAGGCTTAAAAAAAAAGCTATTAATCAAATGAGATTCAATTATTAATAAGAAAAAGTTGTTTAAAAATTTATTTAATTAATAATAAGTTAGAATTATAGAGGTTCGGGAGTTTTATGGTTAAGTTACTAAAATGAGTTTAAAAAAAGAAGGGTTAAATTTAAAGAGTGTTTCGATCATTTAAATTCAAGTTTTCAAAGGTATGAATGCAAAAAAATCTTTGGCTGGTAAGTAAACGTTTTGGTTTCATGTACAGTGGGCGCCACAAGGGCCTGATATGCTCAGAGCAGTGGAGCCTTGAGCTTAGGCAACAAAAATGTTTAGCTTTCAGAAGTTTTGTCTTAAAAGTAGCTTTTCCCCTTCAGTTGCATTAAATAAAGATGATTTATTTATTTTAAAAATATTGGTTTGGATTGACTAAGCCCAAAGCTCTACTCTCTAGCAAATCAGGCACTTGTGGCGCACACTGTACGAACTGGAATATAAGTGTGTCATAATGGATTTTATACATTTTAGGACCTTTATCATTATATAATAAATATATACACATAATCTGATGACCAGGAATACAAAATATTGTACACATTATCATTATCATTACTATAAGTTATATAAAGCGCTAGCCACTGACTTCCGGTAGTGTGTATGTACTTGTCAGGGCGCTGATTGGCCAGAGAAAAAGGAAGTAGAGTTAGAGAGGGAAATTTAAAACTTTAATTCAGAGAGGGAAATTTTCCTTCCTCAGGAGGATGCAACTCAAATAGAGTTGGATAATTTTTTGCCATGAGGTGGATTTGAACTCGAGTTATCTTTAACTCAGGATTATAAGCTTTACTGCTTTATCTCCTCGGCTAATCGCCTCCTCATATGGTCCTACCCTCTATTAATATTACATCTCAGCTCTAAATTACAATTTTAATAAATATATTAGGTAATTAAAAAATTAGATTTACATTAGTAAATCATATGTTTCCAAGCATAAATAATATTTATTAAGTCAGATACTTGAGGGAAAAAAAAAATTGTTTTAGCCGGGAATCGAATCCGAATCATTTTGTACTCAAGAAAGTCTGATACATATTAGGTATTTCGAGCAATCCTTTCCTAAGTATCTGAGTTAATAAATACTTGTAATAATTAAATAGCTATTATTTTTTTTATAATTGCTCAGGATATTTTGTTAAAAGGGCCCGAAATTTTTGGTGTAGAAGAGGCGGAGAGAAAGTGGCACATTCAATGAAGGGGATGGGGTAATGGTGTAATAATTTTAGTTCAGGAAATTAATAAATAACTTTTATATTATTAAAATCAAAATATTTCCCTTCAAGGCCCCCTCCCCATCCCTGGGATCGCTAGTGGCGTATTTTCATGATAAGTGAAAAAAGTTACATCATTATTATGAAAAATTATTAATTTTTTGAGGCTATTTATAGCTATGTTAGTCAAATCAGAATTCAATTTTTTTTAAAGGTCTTTTTAAGCATCGCAGTATATTTAGAACCCCATTTCAATTTATTTCAATTGATTGGTATCCAATTTGATTGAAATTAATTTTAGTCACATGAGTCGGAGTGCGGACTCCTGGCCTCTAGCACAAAAGACAAGAACTCTATCAGTTAACTATGGGCCAGTTCTCTGAATTCAATGGCATGGCAAAACCCATTTCAATATCAATTCCATTTTGTGTCTTTTTTTGTTCTGTTAAATGATTGGATTTAGAGAACTAGTCTTAGCTAGGGTAACTCGTGATCGTTGAAGTGAAAATATCTAATTTTTTTTTTTTTTTTTTTAATTTAAATTTGTTATCAATGATGTATTAATCAACCCTCTTTTTTCTATAATATTTATTCATTGATTTATTTAATATTTGTTTTTAATTAATTTTTTATTTGTGTATGATACATATTTTTAATCTAAGCGCAAATTTTTCATCCCCCATCAATCTTAATATAATAAACTCGATTAAATTTATAAATCGCAACATGGGTTGTGAAGGGAAAGTAAAGAAAAAAAAAATTAATCTTCTCTACATATTCAAGTAAGAAAGAATGTATAATTTTAAAATTCAATATCGATATGTATATAAATTGATTTCCTATAATACGTAATCTCATTCTTTAAAGGTTTTTTTTTTTTTTTTTTTTTGAAGAGTAATTTAAGAATTAGAATTTGGTCAATTGTTGACAGAATACAAAAATTAATGGTAATCTATTAAAAACGCCTTCTTAAAGAGTTTTTTTTTTTTTCTCTTTTTAGTGAGTTTAATTTTAAAGATTAAAAAAAAGGGAATAATTAAGAAAGAAGAAATTGTTAGGTAGTCATATAATTTAAAGAATTTATTCATTTAATTACTAGATTCTTTTTCTTTTCTTTTTGCGAAGCCTACAGGCTATATCAGAGTTTTTCAAACTTTTTGTCGCGGGGACTAAACTGAGTATATCAAAAGAGAAAAATAATTTTTTTCTCTTTGATCTTTTGAGTTTGCTTTTCTTTTTTGTAATTTAGTAAAGTCTTGCTAATTCGGACTTCGGTATACCGCCTAATCCGGCATGTTGAAAAGCCACTTTTTTAAGTTTTTTCCATCATACATTAATATTTAAGAAATATTCAGTCTTAGGTCGGCTAACTCGTTGTCACCTTGACCAGCTGAGCTTAGATTAGTTATTAAATAAATCTGATGTGTAAAAAATAAAGCTGAGAATTATAGAACAAAAAATACCCAAAATATATTAAAAATTTTCCCAAGATCCTGAGTTATTATTTTAGTTAAAGCTAAGTTTAGACATAAGGGAATTGCATAAGTATAATTTATTTATTTTTTAATGCTGGGTGATGTAATGTATATATTAATATTTAGGGACTATGAATGAACCGATGAAGGTTATTTTAATTAAAGAGAAAAATTCGAAAATCTATTTTTAACATTTTTCTTCAATTTATTATAATGATATAAAATGAGATATGAATATGTTAATTACTGTATCTTTGAAGATTGGGTTTTTATCAAAAGGGCAGACGGAATGGATAGAGCTAACATTCCCTCACTGGTACAAAAAAAGAGAGAGAAGAGAAGAGGGTAAAGATTTGTATGTACTGGCTTCAGGCTGAGAATGAACTGAAAGCAAGTCAGTCCCCTCTCCCTCCCTCTTTCTTGCTCTTAAGAGCGAATCATTAAAAAAAAAATTCTTTAAACTTTTGCTTTATAAATCAAAATGAACTTTTATAAAGAAATAAAAATATTTCAATATTTTTTCTGGGCCGTAGAACAGTGATAGAGTACTCGCCTCCAGGTTTAGGGCTTGCGTCACAAAAATGTATTTCAATTGAATTGGATATTATTCGATTTGAGTAAATAGGGATGTCTTAGATGCCACAAAAGACCTTAAAATAAAATTTAACAAAAGCAAGTCGTGGGACCCCCGCAAGGAGGGAAGTTCCTCACGCCTTTTCTTCAATTCCGAATATAATTTAATATGAATATTTAAAAAAGAAAATAAATAATTATTTTCTTTTTTTTAATAATATAGAAAGAGATTTCTGGTGGGGAGGGGGGTAGTTTTGACTAGCCTCGCTTTCCTCCGCCGGCGCTCGGGCGCTGTAACGCATTTTTGTTACGACTGCTTTTTGTTACGTGCCGTTTTCTGCCAATCTACCCTACGGTAAGCCGCGTAAAAGAACTTCGTTCCAAAAAATAATTTTTTATAAGGTAATAATAAAAACCTACAAAAATTTAAAATAGTTAAATAGGGCAGGCCCTACTGCTATATAAAAATTTCCTCTCTTTTTTTTAATCTAACCAGTATTTATTCCCTTAAAAATTTAATTATTGAATAGTTGCAATGAGGATTTTTGCATGTCAAACAACTAACAACGTAGAAAAAAAAAAAGAACTAGTCAAAGGAATTCTATGTTGAGATCTTCTTTGCTTTGCTTTTAGCATAATTAAATCTTTGAAGGAAAGAAATTTATTTATAATCCTCTAGGAAGAAATTCTTATAAAAAAAATACATCAAGCTGCAAAGATAAGATTATTTAAAAAAAAAAATCTTTAATTTCTAGACAGGTTTCGAGGTCATTCAATTTTTCACCCCAGGGGAGTATAAAAAATAAATAAATCTACCATTCACATTATATTAATTTAAAAGATTAAGAATGAAATTTAACTTTAAATCAGCGATACTCGTTAAAACGTCTTTATTTAAACTAGAAGTAAGTAATTTCCATGAATTTAGTTTTCAATACTGTAGCTTGAAAGTAGGCCTATGTCACAACCTTTAGATTTAAACATAACTTAGGCTGTGAGTAGCGACAGAAACTTTACTTGGCATATCTATGTAAACGAAACTGACTTGTTTTTTATGGATCGAAAAGACAATTTATGAAAAGTTTCAGGTTGTTCTTGTGTTTTAAGATAGTCAAACAGGCTATTGGAAAAATCCTGGCCATCTATCTATCCCCCCTATCTGGTGAGGTTGTTGGAAAGCACATAACTTTCTGTTAACTTCGGTAATTGGAACGTGTGCTCTGTGCTTGATACATAAAATTTTTTGTGTCGGCATATACCATCAAGAGAAAAGATATTGGACAATATGGCGGCTACCTGCCATAAGGCTCAAATGCCAGGTAGCCGCCATATTGTCTAATATCTTTTCTCTTGATGGTACTTAGTTCGAAGTACAATACAATTCAAGATGTAAAATTTATAATCAGAAAAATATTTCTATTTTGTTTCCTATAAAATACAAGAGTAAAGTGTGATTCAATTAAGTTTTGGAGCAAAATGAAAGAATATATTAAAAAGTTTTGAAGAGAATTTAAAAAATAATTGATTGATGAATTTTAAACAAAATCGAGAAAATCAAAAACTAAAAAAAAAAGATCAGTAAAGTGTACTACTGTACTAGTAGGCCGCTTTAAAAGCTTATTTACCTAGCTTAAATATAAAATTTCAACCTCATAACTCCTTTCCTTCATTGTTTATTTTGAACTCACATACAGTCAGAAATCTCTTTTTATTTTCTCTTATTTGAACTCAGAATGAGGTATTTTCATCAAAATGTCGGTATAGAATTTTTGACATTAATGCATGAATTATTTAAATTTATTTTTTATATCTATTTTTAATTTACTTTTATAAAAATATAAACTCCCTTTATATTCTCTTGATATTTTAATACAGCCTAATTTGTGAGGAATCACTAAGGCTTTCATCGTAATATAAAGGGAATTTTTTTTTTATATATAGTATTAATATTTATATTTTTATAAATGAAATAAAACAATAACAAAAAAAAAAGTTTAAAAGAGAACACTAGAAGCCCGGTTTACCGTCCAACCCTATATCTTCCTTCCTCTCATCCTTTGAAAAACTTTTGTGCGGCTATGCTAAATTAAGTTTGAAATATCTTTTGATCCGTTAAAAAAAAATTTTATTTTAATTAAAAATCTTCTATTTTATTATTAAAGATAATCAGAATAATCCTTTTTTGAGTAATTTCAATCATGAAAGCACGATAATCTTAATTAATATATAATAATCCGCCTTTGCATATACATACAATTATAGCGCTGTAGCTATATAGATATGTTTGAATGTAATGTATGTAAATGTAAGACAGAATATTAATTAATAATATAGATTAATAGAGTTACTTAGTGCTTATGCGTTACAATTACGCAGTAGACTAATAATAATATTTAATCATGTGGATAATAGATGTCAAAATATTTCTCTTGAAGGATTTAAAAAATATTAATGAAAAAAACTATCAATGTCACCTTACTTAACTTTTGTTCATATATTAATTTTTTAATTTGTATTTATTTAACTAATTTAGAGTTTCTTTATTGCTACTTATTCGTTTAATTTAGGGAAAGGAATAAAGTAGAAAGGATTTGTTTGCGATTGTGGTTTGGCTTAGTGCCGAGGGCATTTAAATAAAGAATAAAAGAAATGAATCGGGAAAAAAAAATTTTGTTGATTTAACCCCTGCGAGTGTCTCTTTTCTGTCACTGACTCTATATCCGCTCTAGTGTGAGATTCACTCAAGTGTGATCACCTCGTCTGACATAAACCTCATATATTTTTTTCAATTTTATATTTTGCTATATTCAAATTGACTAAAAATATAAGTTTGAGGTCAAAAAAATAATTTAATTCAACCCCACACTGAATACTATACAAATCAATCACGCATGAATAAATTCCTGTCTAGTTCTAGAATATATAGCTACTAGCTGCAGAAATTATTAAATTTGGTTACTGGAAGATAGGCCAAACAAATTGTCAATTCTCTATGGATTTTTCGATTGATTGTTTCAGAATTTATAAATCTTAGAACTAGAGAACTCTTAGTATAGAAGGAATAATCGTTCCAAGTCTGTTGCCGTTGTCATTTTAAGTTTGAGAGAGAAACAACAGATTTTATATAAAGATATTTTTCACATTTTGAATGCAATGATCTACTACACACTGGTTTGTGACTTGGATCAGAATATACTTTAAGTGGACTGGCCCTTAGATCATAATTCTGGTTATAACTCGAAAATTGAAAAAATGACATTTAGATCAAAATTACTTCAGGTCTTCAATTGTGTATACTGGTATATAGGCCTATGCAACTTTATGCACCAACATCTAAACTTATTTAGAGCAAAAAATTTTTATAAAATTAAATTCAAATTATAATAATAAAATATTCCTATTTCAGCTGGCATGAATGAGGTGGTAGGACATATGACGAAATGGATGGCCAATAGAATAAATAAAAATATATTTATATAAAATATGTTGTTTCCTTCTCAGCCTTAATATTCTTATATATTTTTTGATTAATTGTTCCAGTTCATTAATCTTAGTAGAAATTGACAACTGTATAAAAGAAGTCCGTTCTAGAGAAGTTCTGGAAAATGTATTTCTTGAATAATTACTTGCTTTAACTCTAAAGCAGATATACACATGAGCGCTTTCTAAATCTTATTAGAAATTCAGGACAGATCTATTTTAGAGAAGTTCTGAATCAATTAATCTAAAAATTCAGAGTGAAATATCAATTTGATGATTTGCCTATATTCCAATATAGTTATGTATCCTAATGCAAATTTTATATCTTCTTACTAACTTTATCGGTTTCCGGCATATTCCACTTGGTCAAGCAAATTTTATATGAAACGATGAAAAATTACTAACCCGAATAGTGGATGGAGAAATATTCCAGAATGGGGAAATATGTTCTATTTAATAAAAATAAAAAATTTTTAGAATTAGAAAATTCAATAATAGAAATTTTACCATAAAAAAGAAATTAAATTTATCCTACCTTCCCCCTATGTACTGTATAAATAATAGACCCTTATCAATAGCAAATTGATAAATAATTTTAAACTGATAATGAGCAACATCTGTAACATGAAACCAGAGTGAATTTTTTTTATTAGTTAGCCACCAAATTAATCATTTATTTTGTTATATTATATTATAAAAAATTTCATGGTATCTAATCTGATATATTGAATTCAATATCTAGACAATAATTTTAAATGAAGCATATGAATACGTATATTTGCTATCATATTTAATTTTATCAGACAATCACCATTGATTATATAATTTAAATGATGAATTTTAGAATATCAAATTACGAATCAATAGAATTAAAAAAAAAAAAATAATAATAATAACTAGCCTTTAGTAAATGAAATATAATGGAGATATTAAATTCTAAAGGTATAATTAAATTCACTAAAAATATTGAAAAAGTTCATTTTAGTATTAAATTTCCTATTCAAATG
Organism: Euborellia annulipes; assembly: GCA_023213315.1. NCBI lineage: Eukaryota > Metazoa > Arthropoda > Insecta > Dermaptera > Anisolabididae > Euborellia > Euborellia annulipes. The sequence continues at coordinate 21,940 of JAKCPI010010797.1, forward strand.
CACTTAAATTTCAAAAATAGTTTGTTTTTTTTTGGTTGCTTGTTAGATTTATTTAGTTAATTGATTTGTTTAACTTGTAATACAATTCGGAATCTCATTTGGGATTTTTTTATCGATTCTTTAATAGAGTAGTTAAAAACATAATTAAATAAAGATTGATTTTGGTGTTTAAATGAGAAGACATATGACCTATTCAGAAGCTAAAGAGGATATGTCTTTTGAAAATTAAATGTACATAGACCTATATAAAGAAAAAAGTATTTATTTTGGATTTTAGCAACGGTTTGGGAAAGGTTGTATCTTGGTTAGTCTGTGAACATGACTGAGAAAAATTTTTTTTTTATTGAAAAATGTTGAAAATAAAATCACTCTTTTGTTTATAAAAATCGTTTTGGATCAGAAGCAGGAGAGTTTATCATATTTCTCACTCTTCATTTTAATAATGTATTTGAAATTTCATTTTAAAAATTGATAAAATATAAAAAGGAAATTTACTGGAGCAATCAAAAGATAGATATTCGATTTTAAACGAGAATTTGTCGATGATGATTATTTATCGAAATCAAAACTGTACATTTAGCTGGCCATATAAAAGCACACTTCCACTGAACACCTGTAAAAACTTTGACGAAGGAACAACAAGATGGAAAAAATATCGACTTTTGAGTACACATCTAGCTCTCTTCATTAGTGTCCTTTTGACTGCTCCTGAATCCCTCTTTCCCTATACAGTTTTTTTTTTTTTACGGCATCTAAAGATACATATACAGTATATTAGAAGGTCTTAGAATATTTATTTATACTATTTGATATCCAAATGATTTAAATAAATATTCTTGACGAAGTTCTCCAATTTTTCTTCGTGCCAATTTCGTTCAGGTTGTAAATATCAAATTACTATTTTTTCAATAAACCTAAAAAATTTAAAAAGAATAAATGTATTTTACGTCAATCTCTTTCAAATGGTCTTTTATTTTGGAGATGCTTATTCAGTTATAGTTAAAGAAAAAAAACGAATAGCCCATTAGGCTATAGTATATTTGTTATTTTTCTTTTCCCTCATCTGGTTTCTCTCTCTCTCTCTCTCTCTCTATATATATATATATACCATGGGGAACATAAACATTTGCACCCTAACAGGTTCGCAAGACGCCTACTAGTTAGGCAGCCCAATCGACTCACCACTACATATGCAGTGTCTGTGTGAATTTACCTGAGCTAGGGTTCTGAGGGTCTTTATGATAGACCATAAACCAACCCTTTTGAACAATCTATATAGCGATATAGCGTAGCCTTTTCATATCAAATGAATTTGATCTCAAATTAATAGAATTTCAACATTTTAATTAATCTTATCTTCTTATTTGGAAAAAATTAACTTATTTCACAATTTGAACGAAACTTGTGTCCCAATTTTTAGTAAAATTTTTCCGATATCTATAGACCTTTATACCAGGTAATAATATCTCGGGGCGTTAAAATATTCTTATTTATATTCTTAAAAAAAAAAAACTGTTATTTCGGATTTTTGTAGCGAGAGGTCTTACAACATAGAATGTGGCATGTTCAGACAATAGATAAATAAAATAAGAGAAAGTAAAATTTGCGAATCTCTTTCTATCTCGCAATGCAAGAAGCCAGATCGATGAAATTTAATAAATAATTCTTGCCCTAAAATTGGAGATCTGTTTCAAATTTTGTAGTAAATACTTCAACCGGAAGTAGGCCTACTTTACCTAAGATTATAGAAGTATTTTAAAAATATAATATTTTTAGTAAAGAAAGTGAGAAAGAAATGCACTTCTCTTTTGAGTAGCAAAGTGGCGAAAATATATTTCAATTCTTTGCTATCGATTCTGGCCTATTAATTTGTTGCCCGGCTATTTAAATGTATGGTATATGTTTATAAAACTTTCAAACCCTTCTTACCAAGAATGTAATTAGGCCACTTTCAAAATTAATAACCAGATTAAAATATTTTTAAAAGGTAATTTTTATAATTTTAGGTAAAGTACTAACTACTTCCGGTTGAAGTATTGTAATTACTCCAAAATTTGAAACAGATATACAATTTTAGAGTAAGAATTATTTACTAAATTTCACCGATCTGGCTACTTGCATTGCGAGATAGAGAGAGGAATTCGCAAATTTTTATTTAAAATGTATCTATTTTCCAAAGGGATGTTTTTAGGCTTCTTCATAAAAGACCCTCAGAACCCTAGCTCAGGTAAATTCACACAGACACTGCATATGTAGTGGTGAGTCGATTGGGCTGCCTAACTAGTAGGCGTCTTGCAAACCTGTTAGGGTGCAAATGTTTATGTTCCCCATGGTAAGTAAATATACCCATATATAGTAAGCTTAAAACTTAATCCTTCCTCAAAGGATAAGCTGATTACAATAATGGAAAGCATCCCCTCTCCACCTCCTTTCTCTCTTTCATTTGAATATCTAAATTCGTCCATACGAAAAAGAAATGAACCTGGGGTGTTTATAACCTTGCTAAATATTCACAACATTCACAGAGGGAGAGGAGGTCATATAACGCAAATACCTTGAGGTAGAGGAAGCCGTTGACGACACCTTGGGGTCGATGAGCGCTTCCTACAACCAGATGCCATCCCTGAGCGTTGGCCCCATTAAAGTACACGGCGTCTATTGCCTAAACAGAGTTAGGAGAAAATTAATATCATGGTCGATGCCAAACCAATTCACTTAATTGGATAATATATTCATAACTCACTAATTGCAAACAATTTGAAATTCGTAAGTAGCTTATCTAAAAGCAATTATATCGTTTAAAATATCACAACCATGTCAAAATTTATTAATTTCCTCATCTAATAATATAAAACGATTTCTTCTAGAAGCCGATTAATAAAATCATTAAACTATAAGAATTTAGATACACTCAAAATAAATCTTCACTGTGAATATAGGCTATTAAATAAATTAAAATTTGAAGAGCAGATCGTGGCTGTAGATAATAGATAATATTTGGGAAGAAAGAGGATGCTGCCAACAATTGAAACTAATAAATAGAAACGGGGTCTAAATGGCCTTCAATACCGCAAAATACCCTGTAAAAAAAAGAGATGAATTTTCAAACTTTTTCATATACTTTCATGCTTGAATTTTAATATACGCAGTTTGTGAAATCAAAAATAGTTTATTAAGAAAAAAAAAATATGAATCAAATTTAAGTAGTTTAAAAATTATGATATTCTTAAGAAACTAAGTAGTCGAGATGGTATAGGTGTCATACATATGAAGGTAAGAAACCAAAAGCTCGAGTTCAAATCTCTCAAAGGGTAGTTTTTTTTTTTTTAACTAGTGTATAACATTTTTCATAAACCCTTTTATGAAACTTTAAAAAAATGGTTTATGAAAGTTCATTTTTTAGTATATATTTTTAAATAGAGGCTCAATTATTGGCTGCATCCTCAACATTTGAAAACAAAGATGGATAAGTACGTTAATTTTAAAAGATGTAAAAATCTGCGACTCCGGAGCAATTAATTGGAAAATCTATTAGTGAATTGGTCATTTTGATTGCCTACTTTACAGAAAACAAAAGTAAATTTAAGTCTCCTATGGTATCATATTTTAAATGAAAATTAATCAAGATTATTAGCAAATTAAAAAATACATCTCAAGCAAGAGTGACATTTCAATTAAGTTCCCCCCTCACACCATTCTATATTTTTTTGGCTTCATTTAATCTAAAAAGACAAATACATAAATAATTTAGCGTGTGACATTAGATGTCGCTCGTTCTTGGACTAAGATCTTCAAAAAAAAAAAAAAAGTATGATAATATAAATGAATAATAGAATGGTACAAAAAGTTGGTGAGACGGAAGAGAAAAATTCCAGTCTTTCATTTAAGCAAAGTTAAACTCTTGCTTCATGTTCAAAGGGTTTCCTTTCCTATAATTAATTTAAAGAAATATGGAAAAAATCTAAATGACACAAAAAAGGACTTAAATAATAATAGTATTGCTATAAATTTTTGTAATATGCCCTGATTTTACATGTTTTTTTTATATATAAAACAATTGGATTAAATATATTTGGAAGGAACAAGTTTTCTCAATTACTTAACTCTTGGTTTTTTTTAAATTATACCTTTATCTCTATATGTGAAAATCCCCTTTTCTAAGTGAGAAAGAGAGGGAGAGAAATCAAGCCATTCGGCGGCTTTTAGTTTAACTCTCCATTGAAGAGGAAATTTTCTACTTATCTCGTTGCTATTATACGAGTATACCGGTAGATATTTATTAAATTTTCTAGTTTATATTTATTCTGAATTAGTTGAAAAACATTTATTGTTTTACTTTTTAAGTAGTTATATAAAGCAAATATGCTCAAGTCCAAAAAGGGTCTGTTTATAAAATTTTCCAGGAGGTAAAATGCTTTGAATATGCATATTAGGAGAAAAGAAAAGAGAAGTTCAAGTTGGAATGCCTGAGGGTGGCAATTACATCTACATACATTTATTGTATATGTTCAAATTTAAATTAATAATTTTCAAGCATTGTTTTACTAGTCTAATTTAAATATTTTCTTTCTAACATAATTATTTATATTTGTGATACTATAGTTATTTTTGATGTAAATTTGTATTAATTATTATCAAAAGAATTTTTTATCGAGTTTAAAAACTCTAACAGAGATTAAAAAAAAAAAAAAAAAAAAACTAGTACTTTTTATAAGCTGAACGTATTTATTTCAGACTTGACATTGATGTACCGGGGTAAAATTAAGGCGGCTACACACGTAACTGCAAACTTGTCAAGCATGCATGTGCAATCATTTTGTACAAGCATGCATGTGCAATCTTTCTGTACAAGCATGCATGTGCAATCTTTTTGTACGAGCATGCATGTGCAATCTTTTTGTACGAGCATGCATGTGCAATCTTTTTGTACAAGCATGCACACACACACACACATCACACGGTACAAGCATGCTTGTATAAGCAACAGATTATGCCGAAAATCAACCTAAAGCAAAGCGAAACAAAAGGTTATTTATTTGAAGATAACAAGAAATACTCACTTGCTTGAAACAGAGACACAATAAATATTAATATTTCAATTGAAATTTTAAAGCTAGAGTTTGCTTGTACAAAAAGATTGCACTAGCATGCTTGACAAGTTTGGAGTTAGGTGTGTAGCCTCCTTTAGAGAAAGTTGGTAGTGGAAAAATTTTTAAATTTAATTTTATATCTGCAATCTCAAGTGACACTATTCCCAATAAACCGGACATCACAATTCGAGAAGGGTGTATTTTTTGACCATATCTAAAACTCATTTAAAATTGTATTTATTTAAATTAAAGGAAGATATTAAAATTCTTATTTTTTCGATCCATTTAGCTTTTTTCTTTATTATAATTGAATTAAAGCCCTGTTTTACATTAAACCGTGCTAGTGGTATGTCTGCTCTTTGTTCCTTTTAAAACTTGTTTGTTAATTTAAATATTTTCCTAGACCAAAATATGCAAGTTAATCTCGTTGTTCGTTTTAATAATACTCACAATTTTCAAAACAACATTATTAATTCAATCAATAAAAACACTTTTCCACAAACCCATAATGGCATAATCACAATGAAAATAAATTACCTACATTGAAATTGGATAAATGGTGTTTATATAATATCTGCATAAATATGTTTTCAGTACGAAAAAAAAAAATTAACGATTGACAGGATAACAAGAATTTAGGCCTACTATTCCATTAGTTTCAAAATGTTTTTGATTTTTTATGGGAAAATTTTTTAATTACAATATAAAAGAGAGAATTTTTAATTATGAAAATTTTTATACGTATTTATTTTTGAACAAATAAATTACTTTTCTGTGCGAATACATTAAAAACATTAAAAAAAAAATTAATTATACTTTGAAAGCTCAAATATACGACATGTAATGATCAAAATTTTTAAAACGCTTTCTGAATTTGATTAAGGTGCGCGTCTCGGGGTGCTAAATTTGGGAGATTCAAACGGCCACAATTTTGAAGCTATCGACCTCAAATTCTTTTTAAATTAAAGCTTTTTAAAATATCTACAAGTTATAGAAGCCCTTTTTTTGTTCAACTAGCCTCGCCTTCCACCGCCGGCGCTCGAACGTTTTGTTGTTACGATTTCTGCCAATTCACCCTACTGTAAGCCCCGTAAAAAAACTTGGTTCCAAAAAAAATTTAATATATTCTTTACATTGAATAAATTAAATAATGACTTTTTTTTTCTTTTAATAATTTTCTTTTATAAACACCTCGGGTATATTATATAAATTATTTTCATCTAAAATGAATTTTTTCTACCTGGTACTAGAGAGGTAGGTGATCGTGAACACTCTCTCAACATAACTAGCCGCCAGGCATCTAATTTGTTACTCCTATATTAAAAATTTACAAAAGCTCATAAAGGGATATAACAAAAAAAAAAAAAATAGATTAATCTCCCATCAAAAGTTTTAAATATATTTTTGCATTGATGTAAATAATATTAAATTGCCGGTTGGATGCTCGCTCGTCTTTTTGGAACGCCCTCTCTCCCTTTATTAGTTATTTATAAACAATATTAAAGATGGATTTTTTTTTTTTTTTGTTCGAATATAAGCCAACAGAATTCTAAATTTGTTTCGCTCAAATTGTTTTTTATATTTATAATCCAGATATTAAATAAATACTCTATTATAATTCTCAACATCAGTGGATCTTAAGAATTTATGAATATTTTTTTTAGAAATTGTTTAATAAATTAAATATCTAATAAAGATACTTTATTCCAGGATTAAAACCTTACAGCAGCATCACTAAGAATTTTTGGGGGGTGATGAAAATATGTATCAAGTTTGAAGAGAAGGAGGAAATAATAAAATTTTTTCTTTAATTTGTTGATATTATTAATTTGTTGATTTTTGAAATTTTTTCAGTCTTGAAGGGCACTCTGAATACAGTACTTGTAGGAATAAGAGAGGTCTGATTTGTTAAAAAATAAAAAAATAAGAAAAAATGTCAGTCTTGGTTCCAGTCAACGAACTGTACAGACCAGGATTTAGTATCTGAATATAAAATTTGGTCAATGACATTCATTCAGCTAGTATATTTAAAAAATTTTCCCTTTAAAATGATAGTTTTAACTTTATCGTAAAAATTTTAATGATGTTTGTTTGGTGGTTGCCCATTCATGGCTGGACATATTTTATCCATATAGGAGGAACGTACATAGATAGATATTCTACATTCACTGCCAGCCAAGTTGGTTAAGTTAAAATTAATTAAAATTTTGTTTGCGGTTGGCTATTCTTTTATTTTATAAATGAATAAATTATCGATAAATTCAAAATGTTAGTAGAGCAATGGTGGGAAAAAAAAATATTTGTATAATATAAATATTGTATGTACGACGTACATATATACATACATTGTACGTATACTTTTCATATAACAACGTTAATGAGTTTTTTTTTATCTAATATTTCGCAAAATATTTTATTTACTTTTTTTTTATATATTTGAAAAGTTTGGACAGATAATAAAAAGTTTATTTGAAATGTGTACTCTCTCTTTTTATTGGCTGGGGAGAGAAATGGGAGTTGAAATAAAGAGCCGATCACAAAAAAAAAAAAACGTGAATAATAATATTTTTCCGGTAAAATGGGTATGAGGTATAGTATGGCCCCAAGATAATTGGATATCAAGTTTATAGAAAATTGAGGGGACTCTTCGATACTTTAAATCAGAAATATTGAAATTTTAATATCGAATTTGGACAATATTCAGATTTTTTATTATCTCAAGAATTTTTATCGAGCTTTTCAATTGTTTTAAAATTCTAAGAGCCTTAATATGGAGCTGGCCATATGATTAGTAACAATTCAGGGCCAAATAACTAAGATGAAGAAGAAATCAGAATATTATGTTTAGAATCCAAGAGTCTGAGTATTGTTGTTTGCCATTTTTCAAAATCTTAAAACACTAAAATTTTTCATTTCCATTATTCAATGTTATTGAGAATCAGATAGCAAAAAGACGCAGTTTTGATAAGTTTGACAAAAACAAAATGCAGATATTAATTTGAAATTATGGCCCTCGGGGCATGGCGTAGAGGTTAGCGTGCTAACCTCATATACCAAACGTCGCGGGTTCGGACCCCAGGCAGTCCGATGATTTTATTTAAGCCTATTGGATACCAAATGGCTTAAATAAGAATGCCTGGACCACAAATATGTATATTAATCAATAACGGATATCGTCAAAGTCTTATATGGCCTGAGTTGCCGAAAAGACAGTGTGAATGTGTGTGTGAGTGTGAGTGTGAATGAGAACAAATTTGAAATTATGGCAGACATCGTTTATCGTTACTATATTAAAATAATTGAAAATAAATTTATTTATATAAATTCAAGTGGCACTATACGGATTTGCTACTGAGGGTTGGGGGGGAGGGGGGAGGGGGGTGATAAGTGTGGCTACTGGGAAGTAATTGGAGTAAACTCCTCAGGTATTTATACAAAAATTTCTTTTTTTTTTATTTTCTATAAAATAGGTCTATATAATTTTACTTAAAAAATTTTAAATCAATAAAAAAAAAAATGTATAATAAATTTTTTGTAATCCTTTTGCTGGTGGTGGCTGAAAGGGCTTAATAAATTAAGAAAAATAAATAAATCCTCTCGAATTAAGTCAAAAATAAACTTTTTGTTAATCTAAATTGTTGGCCCAATTAAAAAGGATTTTTTTTATTTTATTTTTATTTATTTATTTATTTTTTGTATTTAGCTTAATAACACCGATCTTCCCTCCAAAAAAAAATTTTGACATGACCCTGACGCTTCTTTAAACGACATAAAAAAAAGAAAGGAGAGGGGGTGTTTTTTTTTTTTTTTAGAATTTTCTCTTGGGTATTAAGAAGGATCCTTTGGGGCTACTATGGCTTAAAGAATAATAATATTTAAAACAAATACAAACATTTTTTTTTTTAAATAAAAAGAGTATTATAAAAATCATGCCCTAGGGACTATTTTTTCACTCACTTACAGGGAAGTTGAACCTCTGGTTGTAACTAAAGCAAGCTTCTATTTTCTGTCACTTTTTAAAAAAGAGTTGATTAGATTTCGTTTTAAGAGCTTCAATCTATATTTCCTCCTAACTTTATTCAATAAGTCTAATTAATTTCTAAAAATCTTTTTGTCCTTTATTGATGATCAGAGTGAATCAAGCTTACCGGTCTTATTTCAAAAGTCAAATATCAAAAAAAAAAAAAAAATGAATTTCTAGTAAAAAAAAAAAGTAAAAATCAAAAAAAAAAAAAAAAAGATTAAATAAATCCTAAATGAAGAACAAAGGAAAGTTTAATCAAAATTTAATCAAATCAAATTTTAAATTCAAATTGGTTAAAAAAAAAAATCTGCCCTTTATTAAATATCAGAGTCAGTCAGGCCTATTCTCTAAAAACATCAACTTTTAACATCTGTAAACAGCGTTAATTCATTTTAACACCTTCTTGGCTCAAATTGCTATTCTGTAAGCAAAAACTTTGAAGCAAAAGCGTTAACGTTTAGTCAATAGTGTTAAAAATTAATGCCATGTCAAGGGGTGCCTTTAATATTTTAACGCCGTATTTAATGCATAAAAATGGCGTCTTTAACCTAAAAAGTAAGGTTGTGATTTTGACAGCTTTGAAATAAAAGCAGCATGTTAATCACTGTTAAAACTTGGTTTAGAGAATAGCATATTTTAACGCTAGTGTGACAGATAGGCCTACTAGATTGAATATAATCGTTAAATGCTAAAAAAATGTTAACGTCCCTGTTAAAACTTGGTTTAGAGAATAGGATTTTTTAACGCTGATGTTATTATTTTACTTTTTAATATTCATTTGTTGATGTTAAATTTTAAAATAAACAAATGGGTGTTAAAAAGTAATGTAAAAACAATCAACGTTAAAAAATGCTAAATAAAGTTTTAACAGCGACGTTAACATTTTGCTTTTATTTTTAAGCTATCAAAATCATAACCTTACTTTTTAGGTTAAGGATGTCATGTTTATTTTAAAGGCATCCCCTAGACATGGCATTAATTTTTAACACTATTCACTAAATGTTAACGCTTTGGCTTTAGAATTTTTGTTTACAGAATAGCTATTTGAGGCAAGGAAGTGATTTTGAATAGCATTTTTTAACGCTGATTGTTTTTACATTACTTTTTAACACCTATTTGTTTATTTTAAATTTTAACGACTGTTTTTAGAGAATAGACCTGTATATCTGTTTAAAAAAAAATTGTCGAAAAAGTGTGAACTTGACTTTTATAATAATAAATTTTGTTTATAGACATCTGATGCAATTCAGACCTCAATAACATGACGCAAAAATAATAATAATAATAATCGTTACACATTTATTATATTTTTTTCTTTTTTGACCCGGTGAATAAAGCCAAAAAGAAAGTAATGGATGGATAACGTTTTATTATTATTATTATTATTATATTACAGCCCGTCATATAGCCTAATGAATAAAAAAAGACTGACAAATAATGAAATTTTTCCTCCTTACTCATCAAATTAATCAGAAAGATCATTATCATATCAAATATCCATTAAAGAGAAATAAATTTTTGAAATTTTTTTTGAAAATTGAACTCATGTCTTTGACAATAACTTAACAAAGAACGTGTTTTATTAAAAACAGATGTTTTAAAGTTGTTTCTATAAATTTCTTTTTATTTCTCTTTTAGAACACTTAGTTTAATGAAACGTTAAGATTTGATTAAATTCTGGGTGAAAATATGTTTATAGACATTGTCTACTTTCAAATTTAGATAATTCGCACATTCAATCGATATCCTGTCTCTGTTTTAATTCCATTGAATTTCTTTCTTTTACCCTTTCTTTTTTTCTTTTTTAATAAACGACCTCTATTTTAAAATTCCTTCTTTTTACTCGGGAAAAATCATTCAAGAAGAAAACGCGAAAGGTTGAAATGCCACACAATATCCTATTGAATTCTTTAATACAGTATTTAAATATAAACTTAATAATACTTTTTTAGAATTCCATTAGGAAAATATTTACCCATTTACCTGGGGGTGATAAGAAAGCTTTTGTGGTCGATCCCACCGCTCTTCAATCTTGTTCAGACGTCGCAATTTGCTCACCACCTATAATCAGTTAAAAAAAAATCCTTTAAACTTGGAATGTCTTAAAAAGGTTTTGGTGGGGAGGAGGGGGAGGGGGGGGTTGAGTAATTCATTTTAAACTCTAAAAATGAGTTAGTTGTTAAGGAAAAATTTCCACTTGAAAATAAACCATCGACATTGGTATTTAGGGATATAAACATAAAGGATGATGGTATTCATCTTTAAATTGACAGATCGTTCTTTAAAATGAACTGGAGAAATAGAAAAAGGATTTAAAGAAAAAGTAAATTGAATTTGTTCATAATACAGGCTTAAAATGTTTAGAGAAAAAATTTAATCAAAATTTAAAGATGTTATACCTCTCTCTCTATTCGATAAACCCATTGTTATTGAATTTAGGTATCTGAGGCCATTTAGACAGAAATGAGAGGGCGGACGCAGACAAAAACAAACAATTTGCCTGATTCGAATTAAGAACGCCCCAGAGTATGATTTGCAAATTGGAAATAAGTATTAAGTGTTAATGTTAAATAAATATTAATATATCATTGAAGCAAAAAACCTTGTGTATCATAATTGAATTTAATTCTACGTGAAGTAAAAATCTTTATTTATCTCTCTTATGACAAGATTAAGAGCCATGTCAAGTAACGAAAAAAACTATGAAAGAAATGCTATTTTTAATAAAAATGATATACATTTATATGGCTCAAACTGGAAGCTGATAACATCTATGTAAAGATCCATCCAATCTAAACTGTTGATTTAAAAAAATGAAATTTACAAATGCTTGTTTAAGGTGTAAATAGGAGAGTAAAGAAAAATATGCATAGTTCTTGTTCATATAGAACGTATTCCTCATAGTTGTTGATAGAAGTTAAATCAATTGACTTGCAGATAACCAACCAGTGATGATGATTATATGACTAGTTTCGAATTTCAAAATTGAAAATCAATATTTCATCAGAGAGGGAACAATAATCGCATTTATGTGTTAAGAGAATAATAAAAGCATTATGAATATCTACCCAGAAACAATTCGGTATGGAGAAAATTCAAGATTATAATAAAAAAAAATGATCTAACTCTAGAATCGACTTAATAGGCCTTAGTTTGATAACAATTACTAACAACGGCGGAATTAATTACTCTTATTACGTATTTTTAAGATAACAACAGTCTTGGAATAAATCTACAAGAAAGCACTCTGGGCAAAGACATTGCCATTGGAACCATATAGATTTTGACAGGCTCTTGGCAGGTAGGCAACCTAGGCTTACTGCGCATGCGTGGCATAACAATTAATCGAAATCGGATAACTGCACATCTTCAATCTTTATCCTTAATTCAATAGATTATTTTTATGTATGTAATCTCTTTGAGTCCGATGGCGAGAGCTAAAGGGGGGCAAAATAAAAAAAAAAAAAAAATTCAATAGATAATTTAAAGTAGATAAGTAGGGCTTATAGCTGGTAGATCAATCAAGATAGGTGAGAAGAAGAAGAAACTTAGCCGCTAGTTATATTTCATTATTTTTAATCCCATTATGTTGACGTTTCGATCCCGGTTGGGATCATCCTCAGAACAAAGGGTGTTAAATTGTGTGGGTTCAATTGTATTCTAACTAATATAATTTATTTATATTCATATTTGTATCTCCTCAAGTTCTATGAATGATATATGATTGAATTATATAATTTACACATATTTAACACCCATTTGTTCTGAGGATGGTCCCAACCGGGATCGAAACGTCAACATAATGGGAATAAAAATAATGAAATATAATTAGCTGCGAATTTCCTTCTTCTCACCTATCCAGATAATTTAAAATAATTTATACGGATAAAAATAAATAAATAAAAATTCCCAAATAAACCAATTTTGCAAACATTGAAATCTGTCTCTTTCCTATGTTTTAGTTTAAGAAAGTAATGCAATCTCATTTTTACAGAGGAGAAGATTAATCGAGGGGATAAGCAGTTAAGCTTATAAATCCTAAGTTGAAGGCAACTCGAGTTCAAATCCACCTTATGGCAAAAAATTATCAAATTCTGAGATCCTGAAGAAGGATACGGGAACCCTGTATTATGGAAGTTACTCCTCAGAGTAACCACAATGTGTCAGTTCTGACACTGACTGAAGAGAGATCATATTTACTAACAAGTGTCAATATATCTTCTCCATTTGCCGGCCGGCAAAAAAAAAATTATTTATAAGATAAAAAAAATGTTAGAATTTTCATTACAAATTATAATTAGCGGTGAGGTTACCTTTTTTTAGGTTTTATAAATATAGATAAAAGAAATTTAATATCATATATTACTTGTCTATGTTTAATTAGGACGAGAAGAAAAAAACATCTTGATATGAAACCATTTTCCCTCTTTCGTGTAAACACCGAACACCGGAGGCGAATTCTCTTTATTCAACTTATGAAATAAATATGTTAATAAAATAGAGACAAAAAAGACACAAAAAAACATCATCTTGTTGCTCGACAAGAAATTAAAATAAAATGAGATAAAAGGTAGATCAAATATTAATATACTTACTCTTATTAAAGATAAACTTGTGATTAAAGCCGTCTATGATAACAAACTACAAAGTTTATGTTATTAGATAATACCTTATAAAGAGATAATGATATTATCGTCATTTTTTATTTACAGCGAAATTTAAAAGAAATTTATAATAAAAAAATTTTAAATAAAACTAAATAACCTTCTTAAAAAGAAACCTAATTTTAAAA
>JAKCPI010010798.1:0-14572 GCA_023213315.1 Euborellia annulipes
AGAAAGAAAAATACAACAATCAATAAACAAACAATTAAAAATACAACAATCAATAAAATCAACAATCAAAGAATCTGCGAGTGTGACTACACCGAGTTCTGACATCCTATAAGAATCGACATTTCGGTCTTCAAGGAAGCTGCCTTCGTCGAGTCAAAATACAAGATAAGCCACCGAAGACAGCGACCCAGAGCCAACCAAACATCTCTAACAGTTAAGCTCAACTCACTCGATTTTCTTGCCAAGTAATAAACATAACACTGGTCAACACGATTTTTGGGTCTGGCTTCTTCATATGAAATTTTTGTTTCTCCTACGCTAAAAATAAAGAGAAAATAATTTTTTTGATCAAAGTTTGCTTTTGTAGAAACTAGAGCAATTTTTCGAATTTTTTATTAAGAAGACATTTTTATATCCCGTAAACTAGGCATATTTTCTGCACCATAGTACCATACAAAGTTGTAGAGCATTAAATTTGCTACAATTTGGTTGTTAAAACGAATATATAGACCCAATATTAACCGAGGATCAAAGTTAGACCATGTTTCCCAAATGTAAAACATAGCGAAAATTCGTTAGGCCGTTTCTCGGTTAATATAGAGTTTACAAATTTGATTTATCAACCAAATTTTAGCAAATTTAATACTCTACAATTTTGTATTGTACTATCGTGGACAAAATAGGTTTAGTTTGCGAGATATAAGTGAGAAACTGAAGAAAGTTCAAAGTTTCTTGAAATATAAAACAAATAGAAATTTTGTTAGACCGTATCTTGGTTAATATTGGGTCTACATATTCGTTTTATCAACCAAATTTTAGCAAATTTAATGCTCTACAAGTTTCTAATGTATTATAATTAACAAAATATGTTTAATTTGCGAGATATAAGCAAAAAACTGGAAAAAGTCCAAAATAAAAAAAAAAAAAAAAGAAACTTTGATCGGTCGTATCTCGGTTAATATTGGGTCTAGAAATTTGTTTTATCAACCAAATTTTAGCAGATTTTATGCTCTATAACTTTCTAATATATTATGGTGCACAAAATATGCTTAGTTTACGAGATATATGCGAAAAACTGAAAGAAGTACACAAATTTTGAGGTTTTTTTTTTTTCAAACCCCTGTACCAATTAAACAAAAGCAAACTTTGAAAGCTAAAAATAGAAAGTCAAGTGTTTTTTGGCGTCTAGAATCAGAATTCCAGCATTAGAACAGAAAGCCAAAAAAAAAAATGTTTTTTGTTGACCTGTGTAATTATTAAAAAGAAATTAAATGAACAATAAACTTTTAAACAAATAATAATTAAACTAACTTATCAAATAACAAAAATTTAAACGGACCTAGTAATAATAATTTAATATTTTAAATAAAATAATTTCAAAGACATTTCGGTCGGGAAAAGGGAATTTCTCAGGCCAAGTGTTCAATAGTAATCAATCATAATACACGGTTTGAGAAATTCAGTAAATTCGATTAATCTCATTTTTTTTTTTTTTATTAAATATTCCAAATTAAAACCGAGGTCACTTTGGTCTTTGAAAACCTGGAGGTCGAGGCATATTTATTTATAAATACTAAATCCATATGATTGAGGGTTCGTACCCTCTACCCACTCTTTTTCGCTTGACAATTCTTGCAAGTTATTTTTAAATGAAAACATAATTCAATTAAACATTATTTATCATTAGAAAAAAAAAAACCAAAATGGAATGGATATTTTTTTTGCCATAAGATGGATTGGAAAATTAACCTGAGTCACCATGCATTCGAGATTAAGAAAAAAAACTCTTTTTCTTCAGTCTGGGTGTTTTAAGGAGAGGAGGAATTCTTTAAGACCGCCCATGAACTTTATTGGGAAGTTAATACTGTATTGAAATCGCCAGCTTTTGCATCATTTTATTTTAATCAGCCTGGTTATCTTCAGTACAAATGGAGGATTAATTGAAAAAAGAGAAGAGTGCTTGAAAAAGTGCATCAGTAAAGTACTAGTACTCTTTGGCCGATTTTGTTCAAAAGCTTCGTGTCATGTCCCAGGGGAGTGCCTAACTTAAATATAAAATTTCATCCTTCTTGCTCTTTTCGTTCTTGAGATATTTTGTTCACAGACACACATACATGGTCTGTCTGTCTGTGTGTGTGTGAAATTGAAATTGAAATTAATGATGACAACCCTAATGCTCTGAGGATGGGCCTAAAAAGGACCGAAACGTCAATCAATATAATTAGCTGCTCTCTATTTTTATTCTCCTTCTATAGTCCAATATCTCAAGAACGAAAAGAGCTAGGAAGTTGAAATCATATATTTAAGTTAAACACCTCCATAGGACGTGACACGAAGCTTTTGAACAAAATCGACCAAAGAGTACTAGTACTTTACTGATGCACTTTATAAGTTTTTTTTTCGATTTTCTCTAAATTCGCTCAAACGATTTTAATGAAAATTCAAAAATCAATTATTTTTTAGATGCTCTTTCAAATGTATATTTTAATTTTTTCATTGAAATCTTCTGAAGACCACTTTACTCTTGCACTCCATAGAAAAGATAGGAGAAACGGTTGCCATGGTAACTGAATATAAATATTTTTATTCACAACTGCATTTTGTCTATGAAATTCGGAGTTTATTAAAAAAAATCCCATAAAATTTGGGGCAGTAGTTTGCGAGTTGTACGCAATTTAAGATGAGGAGTTTTTATTATTTTAATTCAAGCTTAAGAAACGACGCGCGGAGGGGGAAGTGGCGCCTGCACCTCCCCTCCAGGCATTATCGCCGGCCAGCGAGATGCTTCTATTCTTGGAAATAACTATTAAAGCCTTTTTTTCCAAGAAATTTTATTATCTCTATTGCAAATCAATCGTCGAAATAAAATATTCATTAGACCCAGAGAGAATGATTTCACTTGTTGTTAAGTGACAATAATTAATGCTCTCTCTTGGATGGGAGAGACAAATAAATAATCGTATTTATTTATTTATTTTATACCGCTATTTAATTATTCTCTTTTCAATATTCTCTCAATTTTAAAAAAATAATTTTTTTTCTCTCTTATTGTCTTTAGAATACACAGACGGCAACTCTATTTATTTTTATTTTCTCTTACCTCTATATATCTTAATAAATAGAGAGAGAAAAGTATTGGATTCATGTCAAAAAATCGATATCGAGATTTTGAAGGATATACACGTTTTGAGGTCCCTTGAATCCAAAAAAGTGTTTTCGCGACATTGTCTGTGTGTCTGTCTGTACGTGTTCAATTCGGCCCAAAATTATTTATTACCCATGTCAACGTTTCGGGGACTATACGTCACCCATCCTCAGGACCTTAAAATACAACACAACAACAAAATTTTACAAATTTTTTTTTTTTTTAATCCAATGACGCCTCCCTCCACTCCCATTTTCTAAAATAATACAAAAACACAAATTTTTAATGCTAAAAAAATATAAATTTGTATTAAGGGGGAGTCGAAAAAATCATATGTCGACAAAATTATTTCTTTTATTGTGCCGTTTCGGCTACTGGTCTAGGCCATCTTCTTAATTTGGAATGAAAAATGAAATTGAAATTTCATTTATTCTCGGGTCTGAAGATGTCATAGACCAGTGGCCGAAACGTCACAAAAGAAATAATTTTGGCGACATATGTCTTGGAATTTTTTTTTGACTCTGCATTAATAATACTTCCAGCCAGATATACCTCACAATAAATTTATATAAGAATATTTTTTTTATTTACACCTATTTACATAGGCGTAGCCATGGGGGTGGGGGGTTGAGGTTCAACCCCCCTCCCCCATGGGACCCAAGCCATGATTAGAGATATTTAAGCTCTTTAATACAAATTATATTTCATATAGGATAAGAGAAAGTAAAATATATTTTTACTCTAACTAAAAAAAAAAAGTTTCACTTAAAAAAAAAACCAAAATGTTTTATAAATACTCTAAAATAATCTTAAATTTTTACTTTCTCTTACCTATGTATATATGTAATATATATATATAGAGAGTAAGTATTGGATTCATGTCAAAAATTCGATGTCGAGATTTTGATGGATCTTCACGTTTTGAGGTCCCCTGAATCCAAAAAAGTGGTTTTCGCGACATGGTCTGTCTGTGTGTGTGTGTGTGGGTGTGTGTTCAATTTTAAGCATGAAGGAATTGAGCTAGGAGTCCGAAATTTTATATTTAAGTTAGATATCCCCTTGAAGCGAAATAAGCTTTTAAACAAAATCGGCCAAAGAGTACTAGTACTTTACTAATGCACTTTTTCAGTTTTTTTTTTTTTTGATTTTCTCAAAATTTGCTCTTGAAGAAAAGCTCTGTACGTTATAACATTCTGAAAATGATAGCTCAAAACCTCGTATTGCTTCAAAACTTGAATCTTGTTTTAATTCTCTGTTATCAACATTTTAAACTTTCGAAAATTCCTAAGATTATCTATAAAAGACTAAATTTAGAAAAAATTTGACCTGGAAAGCGACAAACGGCATTCAATTTGCTCAAGGGCTAAGTGAATTCTTAAAACCTTAGATTTGAAGATAAGTCCAGAGGGTGAGGGGTCGGGGGGGGGGTGGCTGTTTTTACCAAGAAAATAAGCAGCGAAAGAGAGAAGAAGTAAAAGTATTTACATGTTTTCGCTTGTCAAAAGAAAAAACCATTTCATTCATTTTTACAAAACAATAAAACGTTAACGTCATACATACATAAAATAAAAGTAAATTTTATTATTCTTTGTTATTTTCTTTAATAGAAATTTTTTTTATCGTGGAGATTCTTTAAATTTAATAGTGATTTTTATTATTTCATATCTTTGATAAGACCTAGGACATGTCTCACTACCTGCATTAACAACCGACCAGACAAATACACAGCGCTTCAAAAAGTAGTGCAACATTTTTATTTCTTCTTAAAAAGACTTGTTCTAATCAAAGGCGGATCCAGAGATGTTTCTCGGGGGGGGTAATCTGGTGTGACTCGTTGCACAACACACAATCTTTTTCGGTAATTTAAAAGCGCATTCTGTACTTGTTTGCCAGAATATAAATACAAATAAAATTTTTAGGTATTAATTTTTAAAATTTTACTTTAAAAATATTTTTTTTTTTTTTTCGAAAAAAAGTATTTTTTTGATGAGGCTCAGGAACCTTCTTTACAATTTCTAATAGGATTCGGACCAGTAGGTTCAATCAAAAGTCAAAAAGTTTTCTAAAACAAAACTTTATTTGACCCTAGACAATGTTTCGTCCACTTGCTTTGAGAAGTCGTCTATCCGAGCATTTTAAATCCGTCAAATACAAAAGGGGCTGGTCAGTGCGCTACTACTAGCCATTCACTCGCTCGACAAGAACCACGAGTTTAATCTGGAAGATGTCAAAATCCTCGGCTTTGAAAAAGATGACCCGAGAAGAAAATTCAAGGAGACATTCAAATTGAAAAAATCTGGTGTGACTGGCGCATAGCACACAACTTTCTCTTACCCTTCGGTAAGGGAAAGTTGTGCACTGTGCTGGTCACACCAGATTTTTTGTGTCGAGATATATTTAGTTTCCCATAGCACCTTAGTTTCAAACTTGCATTTTAAATGTTGACTGCTTGAAATAAACTATGGTTATTTGTCAAAATTTTAATCTCATATTTGGACATTTTATACACAATATAGAATCCTAAATAAATACAAAATTTCATAAGAATTGGAAAAAAAAATTTTAAATGCGTAAAAAGTTCTAAAGGGGACCCCCTTTTGAATCGAAATTAACATACAAATCCCTATAGGAAATTAACATTAGGCCTATGAGAGAAGGCGGAGAGACAGGCGATAATGTTTGCAAGTGAGAGAGAGAGAGAGAAAGAGTGATATATGTTTTCCCGGAAACAATTAAAGACAGAAATAAAATTTAAAAAAAGTGGGAATTTAAATAATAATTGATTTTTAATCTAATAAAAAGAAAAAGATTTAAATTCCGTTACCATGGCAACCATTTCTATCTTTCCTATGAAGAACAAGAGTAAAGTGGTCTTTAGAAGATTTCAACGGCAAAATGAGAATATACATTTTAAAGAGCATCTAAAAAATAGTTAATTTATGAATTTTAAAAAAAATCCTTGGAGGGAATTTTGAGAAAATCGAAAAAAACTGAAAAAGTACATCAGTAAAGTACTAGTACTTTTTGGCCGATTTTGTTCAAAAGCTTATTTTGAGATTCTTCAAAGGTACCTAAGTTAAATATAAAATTTCAATCCGGTAGCTCAATTCCTTCATGCTAAAAAAATGGGTCCACACACAGACACACAGGACACACAGACACACACACACACACAGACAGACCAATTTGCGGGACCCACTTTTTGGACTCAGGGGACCTCAAAACATGTATATCCATCAAAATCTGGACATCGAATTTTTGACATGATCGCAATACTTTCTCTCTCTATATATTTCATATATAGGGTACGAGAAAGTAAAAAACAGTGAATTTTAAAGTGGACACGGAGACCTTGGGTACGACATGTGATGTCATTTTAGAAAAACTTAAAAAATTATGATGTGTGAACTTATATATTTAAAAAATCTGGTGTGACTGGCGCACAGCACACAACTTTCTCTTACCTTCGGTAATCGAAAGTTGTGTTCTGTGCTTGTCACACCAGATTTTTTGTGTCGACATATATTTAGTTCCCGACAGTACGGAACATATGAATTCAGATGTAAAATTTATAAGTATGGGAAAATATTTATATTTTGTTACCATGGCAACCATTTCTCCTACCTTCCCTATGAAATACAAGAGTAAAGTGGTCTTCAGAAGATTTCAATCGCAAAATGAGAATATACATTTGAAAGAGCATCTAAAAAATAATTGATTTTTGAATTTTAAAAAAAATCGTTGGAGCAAATTTTGAGAAAATCGAAAAAAACTGAAAAAGTACATCAGTAAAGTACTAGTACTCTTTGGCCGATTTTGATTAAAAGCTTATTTTTCCGGTCCCGGGGGTGTTTAACTAAAATATAAAATTTCAACCTCGTAGCTCAATTCCTTCATGCTTAAAATTGAACACACACACACCCACCCACCCACCCACCCACCCACACACAGACAGACCATGTCGCGAAAACCACTTTTTTGGATTCAGGGGACCTCAAAACGTGAAGATCCATCAAAATCTCGACATCGAATTTTTGACATGAATCCAATACTTTCTCTCTATATATATATTACATATATACATAGGTAAGAGAAAGTAAAAAGTGGTGGGAAATAAAAAAGAAAATAGATATTTAAAAATCTGGTGTGACTGGCGCACAGCACACAACTTTCTCTTACCCTTCGGTAAGAGAAAGTTGTGCACCGTGCTGGTCACACCAGATTTTTTGTGTGGAGATATATTTAGTTTCCCATAGCACCTTAGTTTCAAACTTGCATTTTAAATGTTGACTGCTTCAAATAAACTATGGTTATTTTTCAAAATTTTAATCTCATATTTGGACATTTTATACACAATATAGAATCGTAAATAAATACAAAATTTCATAAGAATTGGAAAAAAAAATTTTAAATGCCTAAAAAGTTCTAAAGGGGACCCCCATTTTGAATCGAAATTAACATACAAATCCCTATAGGAAATTAACATTGTTCCTATGCGAAGATAAGGTGGAAAGGGAATTTAAAAAGAGTAGAGAGAGACGATAATGTTTGCAAGTGAGAGAGAGAGAGAGAGACATATATGTTTTCTTTGAAACAATTAAAGACACAAATAAATTTAAAAAAAATGGGAATTTAAATAATAATTGATTTTTAATCTAATAAAAAGAAAAAAGATTTAAATTCCGTTACCATGGCAACCGTTTCTATCTTTCCTATGAAGAACAAGAGTAAAGTGGTCTTTAGAAGATTTCAACGGCAAAATGAGAATATACATTTTAAAGAGCATCTAAAAAATAGTTCATTTATGAATTTTAAAAAAAATCCTTGGAGGGAATTTTGAGAAAATCGAAAAAAACTGAAAAAGTACATCAGTAAAGTACTAGTACTTTTTGGCCGATTTTGTTCAAAAGCTTATTTTGAGATTCTTCAAAGGTACCTAAGTTAAATATAAAATTTCAATCCGGTAGCTCAATTCCTTCATGCTAAAAATCTGTCACACACACACACACACAGACACACATACATACACACACACACACACAGACCAATTTGCGGGACCCACTTTTTTGGACTCAGGGGACCTCAAAACATGTATATCCATCAAAATCTCGACATCGAATTTTTGACATGATCGCAATACTTTCTCTCCTATATATTTCATATATAGGGTACGAGAAAGTAAAAATAAGATAGTTAAATTAATAAAAACAAAACAGTAATGATAAAAATAGATTTGGATTAGAAAAATTAAAAGAGAATTTTGTATTAGTTAATAAAATATAATTTAGTCTTAACAAGAAGGTAGAAAAGTGAAGTCTCTGTATATATTGTTAAAGCCCTACTGTTTGATAATTTTATACTATATGGCTCTCTATGACTGTAAAGTTAAAAAGAACAATTTTATTTTTATTTTGTAAAAAATAGGGAATAATTAAAAACATCTTGTATGAATATTTTAGCAAACCACTGAAGAAGTCCTACAGCAAGTGGACGAAACATTGCCTGGGGTCAAATAAAGTTTTGTTTTAGAAAACTTTTTGACTTTTGATTGAACCTACTGGTCCGAATCCCATTGGAAAGTTTTTTTTTTTTTTTTTTTTATTTCTGGGGGGGGGGAGAATTACCCCCTTTACCACCCCCTCCCTTGTATCCACCCTGGAATCTAATCTATCTTAATGACACTGTAACTTATTAAACATTTAATATGGAATATCTTATACATTATCAAATGATTAATAATTGCTACTTGAATAACATGTCGCTTCCAAGCGTTTTAATTATAAGGGCCGTAATGTGGTGAATTAAGGTGAAATCCACTGAGGAAGGAGTGCCGTTAGGTCTCCGAAATATATGGAAATATTGCCTTACTAACGAATTAAAAACAATTGCTGAAAATAAAGCGTTTTTCTTTTCTCTTTAATATCTTATACATTTCTAAGTAAATTCAACACAAATCCATATCATTTTAATCAAATTAATACAATTTAAATAAAACAAAGACAAAAATGTCGAATTTTTTTTTAGATACGTAGGGCTTATAGCTGGTAGTTCAATCAGGATAAGTGAAAAGAAGAAGAAGAAAATTAGCAGCTAGTTGTATTTCATTATTTTTATTCCCATTATGTTGACGTTTCGATCCCGGTTGAGATCATCCTCAGAATAAATGCGTGTTAACATATTTAACACCATCCCAACCGGGATGGAAACGTCAACATAATGGGAATAAAAATAATGAAATACAACTAGCTGCGAATTTTCTTCTTCTTCTTTTCACTTATCCGAATTTTTACTTTCTCATACCCTATATGGACCCTGTTATGCAATGGTGTGTCAAAGACCAAAAAATTAAAAATTGAGTTAAGCACGGAATATTGTTTCAAATGCTTTAATTAATAGTATTTTTTATGAAATATGTCCTAAAAAAATTTATATTTAATGTTACTTGCACAATTGACAAGAAAAATTATATAGAATTCAATGTAAACAAAAAACTTTATTGTTGATTTTCTCAAAACTCGATATTTGGTCTTTGACACACCATTGCGTAACAGGGTCCATATATGAAATATATAGAGAGAGAAAGTATTGCGATCATGTCAAAAATTCGATGTCCAGATTTTGATGGATATACATGTTTTGAGGTCCCCTGAGTCCAAAAAAGTGGGTCCCGCAAATTGGTCTGTGTGTGTGTGTCTGTGTGTGTGGACAGATTTTTAGGAATGGATGAAGGAGTTGAGCTACCGGGTTGAAATTTTATATTTAACTTAAGTACCTTTGAAGAATCTCAAAATAAGCTTTTGAACAAAATCGGCCAAAAAGTACTAGTACTTTACTGATGTACTTTTTCAGTTTTTTTCGATTTTCTCAAAATTCCCTCCAAGGATTTTTTTTTAAATTCATAAATGAACTATTTTTTAGATGCTCTTTAAAATGTATATTCTCATTTTGCCGTTGAAATTTTCTGAAGACCACTTTACTCTTGTTCTTCATAGGAAAGATAGAAATGGTTGCCATGGTAACGGAATTTAAATCTTTTTCTTTTTATTAGATTAAAAATCAATTATTATTTAAATTCCCATTTTTTTTTTAATTTTATTTCTGTCTTTAATTGTTTCCGGGAAAACATATATCACTCTCTCTCTCTCTCACTTGCAAACATTATCGTCCATCACTATTCTTTTTAAATTCCCTTTCCACCTTATCTTCGCATAGGAACAATGTTAATTTCCTATAGGGATTTGTATGTTAATTTCGATTCAAAAGGGGGTCCCCTTTGGAACTTTTTAGGCATTTAAATTTTTTTTTCCAATTCTTATGAAATTTTGTATTTATTTACGAATCTATATTGTGTATAAAATGTCCAAATATGAGATTAAAATTTTGAAAAATAACCATAGTTTATTTCAAGCAGTCAACATTTAAAATGCAAGTTTGAAACTAAGGTGCTATGGGAAACTAAATATATCTCGACACAAAAAATCTGGTGTGACCAGCACGGTGCACAACTTTCTCTTACCGAAGGGTAAGAGAAAGTTGTGTGCTGTGCGCCAGTCATTTCTGTTTATATTTAAAAGAGCATGGTCGTAATTAGAGAATTTGGCTGGGGGGGGCCATGGGACCAGCTATCCTCCGGAGGGCCTGGAAAACCCCATATTTTCTCAATTTTTCTTGGGGCAGGGAACTTTTGGGGGGGCATGTCCCCCTGGCATCCCCCATGCCTCTCCCTTCCCTAACGCGTTACGTAATATGTGGACAACCCCTAAGGTATTTATTTAAAATTTATATAATATTCGTTTATTTAATAAAAATTGGGAGTGCGGAGATTGCTAATAAAGAGAAATAAAAAAAAAATTGTTTGAAAATTTTATATACAGATAAAAGGGAAAATTTCAGAGAATATAGAACGATGATCCTTTTTACTATCATTTGATTGGTTGAACGGATTACAGATAGATTAGAGAAAAAATATATTCTTAATTATTCAATTTTAGTTGCATGTGAAGATTCTCTAGGAAATTCTAAACTCATTACAAAAAATCCGATGCGAATTGGATGCGCGGTTTCCGAGTTATAGACATTTGAAGATTCAGATTTTTTATTCATTTCCAATCTTAATTATATCGTGCTCTTAATCTGGCCAAAGGAGGGGAGGGTCGTGGGCGCCAGGCTCCCCCACCCCACTGCTCTGATTGTCGCTGTGGAGAAAAGCGCCAAGCCACCTCCCCCTTTTCTAAGAAAAATTATTTTAAGTTAAATTTTTTTTTCTTTTTGGACATTTGGAAGAAATATAAAAATTTAATTAAGCAGTCAGAGAATATTACCAAATAAATGATAGTTACATATTTATTTAGTTAAAATAGATGTAAATCTTTCAATTCTTCATCATCACATGGCTGTTATATTTATTTGAACACAAGCGATATTTCGATCTTGTATTACTGTACGGTAATTAAATATCAAAGAGTAAAATTTAATTTAGATGAAATGATTTGAGTACTTCAAACAATTTTCACAAAATATTACTGATGGACTTTTTAAAAGGGCATCTAAATATGGTAATAATTGATTTATTAATTTAAAAAAAAAAAATCGGAGCAAATTTTGGGAAAATCGAAAAAAAACTGAAAAACTACATCAGTAAAGTACTAGTACTTTTTGGCTGATTTTGATTAAAAGCTTATTTCCACGTCTCAGGGGGGTGTCTAACTTAAATATAAAATGTCACCCTCCTAGCTCAATTCCTTCATGCTTAAAATTGAAAACACATAGGCAAGAGAATGTAAAATAAAAAAAAAAAAAAATAGGGGAGCCGTGAGATATTTATTTGGGGCCGCGACTCAAAAAGTTTAACAAGCACTGATCTAAAGGTCTAAAGGGATGGATTTTATTATTTAATATATTTATGAGAAATAAGCATCTCTTTTGAAGACAAAATATTTTGAAATTTTATTTTTTTCTCAAAGGATTGAATTGTTTATAGATAAATATGCATTCTTTTATTCTTATAGTTAAATAAAGTATCGAATAAAATTTTATAAAAGCCTAAAAAAGATGAAATCAATCAATTTGTCAATAATTTCAAATGCTGGGAGAGCATCGATTTGTTTTTTCTAATTCGATCGGCGCCCAGAGTGCAGCCAGGGAGCCTCGCTTCACTCTCGTCTAGGCTTTTCTTCACGCGCACATTCGCTTTTCAAAAAATCTCTCTATCTCTCTTATTTTTCGTTGGATTTGTGGAAAAATGCAAAACTGGACTTTTCAATCAATTATAAAGCTATAGACATTTTTTTTATTTAACTACGCCCACATAAAATGGGGGTTTATTTATTGCCTTTGACATATTCAAATGTTAACTGCCTCTTTCATTTTCTAATTTATTGTTTTTATTTAAATAAACACATTTAGGCCTTGATATTGATTGAATAACTTAGTATATAAAATATTCAAGCAAAAACAATGAAATTTTAGTCTCAAAACGTTCTGAAAATGATTAAAAATCGATTTTCCAAATTTATTTTGACATATTAATTTTTACTTTCTCTTAAAATTCAAAAATCAATTATTTTTTTGAAATTTGTCATTTCCTCTTTCATTGAGGAGTTCCATCAATAGTTTTGTTTTTAAAGTCAACCTTATCCCTTCCCAATGGAGCACAAGAAAAATATTTAATCAATTTTTATAATGGAAGACCACAGGTGAGATTTCGTAAGACAAAAAACACTCGAAGAATAATAATATAAACAGAATAAAAATGTTTTTTTTTCTTTTTCTAGAGATTGCTTGTCCTCGGGATGCTCGTCTTCCTCTTCATCTCAGTTGAATGCAACCGACAACTGAGGAGTGCGAGAGAAGACCATGAAATGGTGAGTACATTTATTGAGTTTGTTTACAAACAAATAGCCAAATCATCCAGTTACGTTATGATTATTTAAACACATTTGTACGATGTTATGCATAAAGGAACCAAGCGCCTGCCATTATGATTTTTACAAAAAAAAAAAAAAAAATATTATTTAGATGATCTTTTAAAAAGTATATCAGTAATATTTTGTGAAAAATTGTTTGAAATACACTTTAATGATGTAATTCAGTTTTTTTTTTTTTATTAATTTGATGAATATAATAAAAATAGAAAAACATTTTATTGTTTTTTTTTTTTTTTATTATTATTTTTTTTTCTAGATTTAATTGTTTCTGAGAATGGGTGACGTCATACATCTCACTTGCACTCATGCTCTTCCCTCTCTTTCTATTTGGGTTAATCCCAATGCATTAATCCAATACATTTTATTTACTTTTTACCTTTTTTTTTTTTTTTTTTTTTTAAACATTCACACTTTTTTCTCATTCACACTCACACTCACACACACATTCACACTGTCTTTTCGGCAGCTCAGGCCATATAAGACATTTACGATAACCGTTATTTATGAATTTATATATAATAGGGTCCAGGCATTTTTATTTAAGCCATCTGGTATCCAGATGGCTTAAATAAAATCATCGGACTGCCTGGGGTCCGAACCCGCGACGTTTGGTATATGAGGTTAGCACGCTAACCTCTACACCACGCCCCGTGGGCTACTTTTTACTTATAAAATGCAAATGGGCAAGTTTGAAACTAAGGTCCTATGGAAAACTAAATATATCTCGACATAAAAAAATCTGGTGTGGCCAGCCCGGTGCACAACTTTTTCTTGCCGAAAAGTAAGAGAAAGTTCTCAGTCAGTCAGCTATTTTAGCATTCCCAAATGTTTTTACTTTCTCTTACTTATGTATATATGTAATATATATATAGAGAAAGTATTGGATTCATGTCAAAAATTCGATGTCGAGATTTTGATGGATCTTCACGTTTTGAGGTCCCCTGAATCCAAAAAAGTGGTTTTCGCGACATGGTCTGTCTGTGTGTGTGTGGGTGTGTGGGGTGTGTGTGGGTGTGTTCACTTTTAAGCATGAAGGAATTGAGCTATGAGGCTGAAATTTTATATATAAGTTAAACACCCCCGGGACCGGAAAAATAAGCTTTTAATCAAAATCGGCCAAAGAGTACTAGTACTTTACTGATGCACTTTTTCAGTTTTTTTTCGGTTTTCTCAAAATTTGCTCCAACGATTTTTTTTAAAATTCAAAAATCAATTATTTTTTAGATTCTCTTTAAAATGTATATTCTCATTTTGTGATTGAAATCTTCTGAAGACCACTTTACTCTTGTACTCCATAGAAAAGATAGGAGAAATGGTTGCCATGGGATCAAAATATAAATATTTTCCCATACTTATAAATTTTACATCTTGAATTCAATTGTACCCTACTGTCGGAAACTAAATACATGTCGACACAAAAATCTGAGTGACAAGCACAGTACACAACTTTCGATTACCGAAGGTAAGAGAAAGTTGTGTGCTGTGCGCCAGTCACACCAGA
>JAKCPI010010799.1:0-16709 GCA_023213315.1 Euborellia annulipes
AATACAACAATCAATAAAATCAACAATCAAAGAATCTGCGAGTTGACTACACCGAGTTCTGACATCCCATAAGAATCGACATTTCGGTCTTCAAGGAAGCTGCCTTCGTCGAGCCAAAATACAACATAAGCCGCCGAAGACAGCGACCCAGAGCCAACCAAACATCTTTAACAGTTAAGCTCAACTCACTCGATTTTCTTGCCAAGTAATAACATAGTTCTTGAGATATTTATTTTATAAGAAAGTCGGACTCTCTGGGGCTGACATTCCATATGGAGAGCTATTGGTCCTATTTGACCTTAAGAGCCTAATTGAAAGGAGGAAAGACCACCTCCTAAGGAATCTCCAGAATCTCTTGGAGGGGCGCTGGGACTGCAGTGAATTACTGGCCAAAATAGGTTTCAGAGTCCCAGCGTTTGCCTCGAGGTCTGGATCACTTTTTTATTTGCCGCGAGCTAGAACCAGAATGCTGGAAAAAAGTCCAGTCTTTCGTATGGTATCAGAATATGGCAGCAGAGAGTCTGACCTTAATGATCAATTATGATTTTATTGTTAATTTTTTGTATTGAATTTGAATTGTAAAAGATTATTGTTCCTGTTCTCTTCTCCCCCTCCACCCCCTTTATTCTCTCTGTAATTGGAGTCACCTCTGTTGAGAGTCTCAATAAATTTATTTATTTAATTCATCCATTACACTGGTCAACATGATTTTTTGGGTCGGGCTTCTTCATATGAAATTTTTGTTTCTCTTACGCTAAAAATAATTAAAATATTTTTTGATCAAAGTTTGCTTTTGTAGAAACTAGAGCAATTTTTCGAATTTTTTAATAAAAAAAGACCGGACATTTTTATATCTCATAAACTTTTATTTTGTGCACCATAGTATCATACACAGCTGTAGAGGCATTAAATTTGCTACAATTTGGTTTGTTAAAACCTTGAATATGTAGATCAAATAATAACAAAAAGGAGTACGGCCGATCAAAGTTAGACCAAACATGTAAAACATAAGAAAATTCGTTAGGCCGTTTCTCGGTTAATATAGAAGTTTACAAATTTGATTTATCAACCAAATTTTAGCAAATTTAATACTCTACTATTTTGTATTGTACTACCGTAAACAAAATATGTTTAGTTTGCGAAATATAAGCGAGAAACTGAAGGAAGTCCAAAGTTTCTCGAAATATGAAACAAAGAGAAACTTTGTTAGGCCGTATCTCGGTTAATATTGGGTCTAGAAATTCGTTTTATCAACCAAATTTTAGAAAATTTAATGCTCTACAAGTTTCTAATGTATTATAATTAACAAAATATGTTTAATTTGCGAGATATAAAGCAAAAAACTGGAAAAGTCCAAAATAAAAATAAAAGAAACTTCGATCGGTCGTATCTCGGTTAATATTGGGTCTAGAAATTTGTTTTATCAACCAAATTTTACCAGATTTTATGCTCTATAACTTTCTAATGTATTATGGTGCACAAAATATACTTAGTTTACGAGATATAAGCGAAAAACTGAAAGAAGTACACAAATTTTGAGGTTTTTTATTTTTCAAACCCCTGTACCAATTAAACAAAGCAATCTTTAAAAGCTAAAAATAGAAAGTCAAGTGTTTTTTTTTAGCGTCTAAAATCAGAATTCCAGCAGTAAAACGGAAATCCAAAAAAAAAAAAGTTTTTTTGTTGACCTGTGTAATTATTAAAAAGAAATTAAATGAATAATCCAAATCGCATTCAAACCTACCAACACCTTGGGATATTTATTTAACCAAAAAAGCAAAACACCTATCCACGAAAAGGCAAATATTGTGTATAAAATAAATTGTTTGGGTTCCGAGGCTGAAAAATGTCCTATTGTTTACATAGGGACAAGTAGAAAGCAAAGTTGGCCTACGAATACGCGAGCATGGTAACTCTCCACAATTAATAAAAACAAAACACAGCTTTAGCCTGCCAGTGCCTTCGAACACCGGCTAATTGACTTCAAAAATTATAAAATAATGTATCAAGATCAAAACACATTCAGAAGAGAATTTATTGAGATGGTCGCCATACAAAAATATAGAACGCAATCATGCAACTATAAAATTGATCTTGAACATCTAAGCGCACTTTATGAATTATTAATAAGTCTTCTTAAATTTTAATTAAAACATATAATTTATGCAACAGTTTAGGAAAAAAATATTTTAACATGGGAATAAATCTATTTCTGTAATTAACAAATAATATTTTATTTTTTATAAACATTTAATATTTTTCTCTATTTATTAATACTAACTTTCTAAGAATTTTAATGTTAATTTTATATATTAAAGACATCGATTAAATTCGTTTAGTCTATCTTGGTCGGCGTTTGAGACTGTTCTCACCTGGACAGCCTATATAATATAAGATCATACAATTGTTAAATATGTGTTAAATATTATGCACAACATACATTTTATGATCATTTGTTGTGTGTACTGTATAATGTTCTCCATCTCAATTTCGACAATTATTTCGTAAGATTTTATAACTACATTCTGTATATTTGTCTAATTTGTCTAGTAATAAAAAAAATATTTGATGGCCATAGGTCCTGAAGATGGAAGCGACGAGCTTCCGAAACGTCGATGAAATAATATAAAGTTTTTATTTATGCCGGCTGCCTTTCCTCATTGAGCTCCCTTATCAAGAAATTAAATGAACAATAAACTTTTAAACAAGTCAATAAACACTAGTCGACAAGAATGAAGATATGAAATTCTAGAAGTATTTGTCATTCTGAATTCAAATATCAATTCAGTTTTTCCCCATCAGGCACAGTTTTAGAGATATAGAGCAAAATAGATTTTAGTCGAAAATGGGCTCTAAAACGGCTTTTATTTAAAATGTTCAAATTATTTTTAACGTGACACCCCGTCAAATTATGCAAATAGTTAGAATACATATAAATTTTAGGTTTCATCCCAATTGGAGGTCACTTAGAAATGCCGCAAACGGCTTAAAGTTTAGAAAAATCGAAATTTTCAAGATTTTTTTTTGCTTTGGTCACCCCTATTA
Source organism: Euborellia annulipes (assembly GCA_023213315.1). Taxonomy (NCBI): domain Eukaryota; kingdom Metazoa; phylum Arthropoda; class Insecta; order Dermaptera; family Anisolabididae; genus Euborellia; species Euborellia annulipes. The sequence goes on from JAKCPI010010799.1 coordinate 3,046, forward strand.
CAATTTTAGATATCCCTGAATGAAAAAAACATATATGTACGATATTCTATAAGTTCTTTGGCTTTCTCTAAAAAGCATTCATTCGTAAAAATCTGTTAATTATTAACGAAATTATTAATAAAAACGTGAGCAAAGAAAAAACCTGAAGTACACTCACTGGACAAAAAAAATGGACCTCTTGTTCTTTTAGAAGTATAAAGAAAGATATGAGATTCAAAAAATATTTTTTTTTAATAATATATAATAAAGTTAGGGCCCGTGACCCGATGCTCAGAGAGGATACATTAGCTTCTCGTAGATAGGGTTCGCTTTTTAATTCAATTGATGTCCATTTTTTCGACCAGTGAGTGTACTTGTGTTTTTTCTTTGCTCACGTTTTTATTAATAATTTCGTTAATAATTAACAGATTTTTACGAATGAATGCTTTTCAGAAAGCCAAAGAACTATAGAATATCGTACATATATGTTTTTTCATTCAGGGATATCTAAAATTGTATTAGGGTGACCAAAGCAAAAAAATCTTGAAAATTTCGATTTTTCTAAACTTTAAGCCGTTTGCGGCACGTCTAAATGACCTCCGATTGGGATGAAACTTAAAAATTATATGTATTCTAACTATCTGCATAATTTGACGGGGTGTCACATTAAAAATAATTTGAACATTTTAAATAAAAGCCGTTTTAGAGCCCATTTTCGACTAAAATCTATTTTGCTCTATATCTCTAAACTGTGCCTGATGGAAAAATTCTAACTACATATCTGAATTCAGAATGAAAAAATGCACTAGGTTCACTAATCAGATTTCTTGTGAAAAAAACCTTGTCGACTAGTGTAATTAAACTAACTTATCAAATAACAATAATTTAAACGGACCTAGTAATAATAATTTAATATTTTAAATAAAATACCTTCAAAGTACATTTCGGTCGGGAAAAAGGGAATTTCTCAGGCCAAGTGTTCAATCATAATACACGGTTTGAGGAATTCCGTAAAATCTGATTAATCTCATTTTTTTTATTAAATATTCCAAATTAAAACCGAGGTCACTTTGGTCTTTGAAAACCTGGAGGTCGAGGCATATTTATTTATAAATACTAAATCCAAATGATTGAGGGTCCGAACCCACTTTTGTTCGCTTGACAATTCTTGCAAGTTATTTTTAAATGAAAACATAATTCAATTAAACATTATTTATCATTAGAAAAAAAACCAAAATGGAATGGATTTTTTTTGCCATAAGATGGATTGGAAAATTAACCTGAGTCACCATGCACTCGAGATTAAGAAAAAAAAAACCTTTTTTTTCTTCAGTCTGGGTGTTCTAAGGGAGAGGAGGAATTCTTTAAGACCGCCCATGAACTTTATTGGGAAGTTAATACTGTATTGATCATTTGCATCATTTTATTTTGTCAACACTGTATTTTAATCAGCCCGATTATCTTCAGTACAAATGGAGGATTAATTGAAAAAAGAGAAGAGTGCGTGAAAAAAGTGCATCGGTAAAGTACTAGTAATTTTTGGCCGATTTTGTTCAAAAGCTTCGTGTCATGTCCCATGGGGGTGCCTAACTTAAATATAAAATTTCAACCTCCTAGCTCTTTTCGTTCTTGAGATATTTTGTTCACAGACACACAGACATAGTCTGTCTGTCTGTGTGTGTGTGTGAAATTGAAATTAATGATGACAACCCTAATGCTCTGAGGATGGGCCTAAAACGGACCGAAACGTCAATCAATATAATTAGCTGCTCTCTATTTTTATTCTCCTTCTATAGTCCAATATCTCAAGAACGAAAAGAGCTAGGAAGTTGAAATTGTATATTTAAGTTAAACACCCCCATGGGACGTGACACGAAGCTTTTGAACAAAATCGACTAAAGAGTACTAGTACTTTACTGATGCACTTTTTCAGTTTTTTCGATTTTCTCAAAATTTGCTCCAACGATTTTTTTTTAAATTCAAAAATCAATTATTTTTTAGATTCTCTATAAAATGTATATTCTCATTTTGTGATTGAAATCTTCTGAAGACCACTTTACTCTTGTACTCCATAGAAAAGATAGGAGAAATGGTTGCCATGGTAACTGAATATAAATATTTTTATTCACAACTGCATTTTGTCTATGAAATTCGGAGTTTATTAAAAAAAATCCCATAAAATTTGGGGCAGTAGTTTGCGAGTTGTACGCAATTTAAGATGAGGAGTTTTAATTTTTTATAACGTAAAATTAATTCGATCTTAAGAAACGACGCGCGGAGGGGAAGTGGCGCCTGCACCTCCCCTCCAGGCATTATCGCCGGCCAGCGAGATGCTTCTATTCTTGGAAATTACTATTAAAGCCTTTTTTTCCAAGAAATTTTATTATCTCTATCGCAAATCAATCGTCGAAATAAAATATTTATTAGACCCAGAGAGAATGATTTCACTTGTTGTTAAGTGACACCAAATAATGCTCTCTCTTGAATGGGAGAGACAAATAAATAATCGTATTTATTTATTTATTTTATACCGCTATTAATTATTCTCTTTTCGATATTCTCTCGATTTTAAAAAAATAATTTTTTTTCTCTCTTAAAATAATACACTGACCGCAACTCTATTTATTTTTACTTTCTCTTACCTCTATATATGTTAATAAATAGAGAGAGAAAAAAAAAGTATTGCGATCATGTCAAAAAATTCGATGTCGAGATTTTGAAGGATATACACGTTTTGAGGTCCCCTGAATCCAAAAAAGTGGTTTTCGTGACATGTCTGTCTGTCTGTCCGTGTTCAATTTTAAGCATGAAGGAATTGAGCTAGGAGGCCGAAATTTTATATTTAAGTTAGATATCCCCTTGGAGCGAAATAAGCTTTTGAACAAAATCGGCCAAAGAGTACTAATACTTAACTGATGTACTTTTTCATGGGCGTAGCCAGGGGGAGCCAGGGGGGCCTTTGCCCCCCCCCCCTGGTTTGTCATAAAAAAAAAAAAAAAAAAAAACAAATAAATATATAGACTATATATTTTTCCCATTGGGAATTTTTTTTTAACGCCCCAATCCACTACATTAATTTAATTTTGTTTTTATTTAAATAAATAATTAATAATCTATGTATATATTAATTGCAAACCCCCCTCTCGCCCTAACGAGGGGTTGCCCCCCTAACAAGATGTCTGGCTACGCCCATGTACTTTTTCGGTTTTTTTTTTTTTTTATTTTCTCAAAATTCGCTCTAACGATTGAAGAAAAGGTCTGTACGTTATAACATTCTGAAGATGAGAGCTCGAAACGTCGCATTGCTTCAAAACTTGAATCTTATTTTAATTCTCTGTTATCAACATTTTAAACTTTCCAAAATTCCTAAGATTATCTATAAAAGACTAAATTTAGAAAAAATTTGACCTGGAAAGCGACAAACGGCATTCAATTTGCTCTGGGGCTAAGTGAATTCTTAAAACCTTAGATTTGAAGATAAGTCCATAGGGTGAGGGGTCGGGGGAGGGGGGGGGGGGCTGGCTGTTTTTACCAAGAAAATAAGCAGCGAAAGAGAGAAGAAGTAAAAGTATTTACATGTTTTCGCTTGTCAAAAGAAAAAACCATTTCATTCATTTTTACTAAACAATAAAACGTTAACGTCATACATACATAAAATAAAAGTAAATTTTATTCTTCTTTGTTATTTTCTTTAATAGAAATTTTTTTTTTATCATGGAGATTCTTTAAATTTAATAGTGATTTTTATTATTTTCATATCTTTGATAAGACCCAGGACTTGTCTCACTACCTGCATTAACCACCGGCCAGACAAATACACAGCGCTTCAAAAGTAGTGCAACATTTTTATTTCTTCTTAAAAAGACTTGTTCTAATCAAAGGCGGATCCAGAGATGTTTCTCGGTGGGGGGGGTAATCTGGTGTGACTCGTTGCACAACACACAATCTTTTTCGGTAATTTAAAAGGGCATTCTGTACTTCTTTACCAGAATATAAATACAAATAAAATTTTTAGGTATTAATTTTTAAAATTTTACTTTAAAAATAATTTTTTTTTTTTTTTTTTTTTTTGATGAGGCTCAGGAACTTTCTTTACAATTTCTAATAGGATTCGGACCAGTAGGTTCAATCAAAAGTCAAAGTTTTTTAAAACAAAACTTTATTTGACCCCAGACAATGTTTCGTCCACTTGCTTTGAGAACTCGACTATCGGAGCATTTTAAATCCGTCCAATACAAAAGGCTGGTCAGTGCGCTACTAGCCATTCACTCGCTCGCAGTGGCGTAGTGAGCTTAACTCGCGCCCGGGGGACTATACCTTTTTAGCGCCCCCCTCCCCCATTCGAAAACCATATAATATTATATGTAAAATATACATAATTATTATATTACACTGGCAGTAAATTTAAAATATATTTTCCAGAAATCAATTATAATAAAAATAAAAATTATCCAGCAATAGTTTGTTTTGCGGACCATTTGGCGCCCATTTGTGAGTAGTACCCGGGGCATAATGACCCCCTTGCCCCCTCCCCTCTCGCTACGCCCCTAGCTACTATCTATCTATTAAACACAACACAAGGAATGTGATACATCGTTTCTGGATAAATTTTCACGTAGAATAAGAATTTGCATACGAAATTTTAATATCTCTAATAGTTTTCGATTAATTGATACAAATTCTAAAAATATAAGATTTTTAATTTAACCACTTCTTAAACATATGACACGGGGAAAATATGGGGGATTTGATGAGGATTAAGAATTTACTTTTGTTATTTTTGTATCTCAATTATTTTTCGAGTTATACTCAAAAAACGATCCAAAATTTGAGAAGGCTTAATATCATTAAACATAAAAGGTAGAAGACATTTAAGATATCGAATAAATTCTGTATTTAATGCAGATAACGAATCAATAAACACCAATTTTATATCTTTTTTAGTTTTTTTTTAACAAATTTACGAAAATTCAAGCAAACATAGATGTGACTCTCTCTTATTAAATAGAGCAAACTAGTAATTGACATAAATGCGTAAGAATCAGGATTTAGTGCTGATTCTAATGCACTATTCACTCTTTATATATGTTGAATAGTTTTTGTATTATTTCGAAAAGAAAAAATTCATCTGTCAAAATAAATTAAAATCGATTTTTTATTATTTCTAGGACATTCCTTGGCCAAAAATGGATTGTTTTAGTTAGAATATTTTATATTTTAATTTATTCAATCGATATCAAGCCCTAAATGTGTTTATTTAATTAAAAAATAATAAATTTAAAAATATTGGCGGGAGTTGACATTCCAAGTCGTGAGTGTCATCAACAAACCCTCATTTTATGTGGGCGTAGCTAAATAGAAAAATTCCTATGGCTTTATAATTAATTCAAGAGACCAGTTTTGCATTTTGCCTCAAATCCTAGAATGAATAAGAGAGATTTAGCGATTTTTTGAAAAGCGATCTTGCGCTAGACGAAAGGCTTAGACAAGAGTTACGCGAGTCTCCTGGCTGCTCTCTGGGCGCCGATCGAATTGGAAAAAAAAATTTGATGCTCTTCCATTAGTTGAAATAAGTGTCAAATTGATTGATTTCATCTGTTTATACTCAAATTTTATAAAATTTAATTCTAAAAATGGCTATAAAATCTTATAATGTTGCTAAATTAAGGGTTCTTAAAATTTTTACTTTCCCTTACCTCTATATACATGTACTTTTTCAGTTTTTTTCGATTTTCTCAAAATTCGCTCAAACGATTTTGATTAAAATTCAAAAATCATTTATTTTTTAGATGCTCTTTAAAATGTATATTCTCATTTTGTTCTCAGAATTGTTTGAAGCACACTTTACTCTTGTACTTCATAGGAAAGATAGGGGAACCAAATGGCTTAAATAAGGGGATTGTGTCTTTTTCCTTATCCTTTTCATTGATTGTATATTTCAATATACTGTACAACTATACTGTATAACTATGTATAGGAAAGATAGGAGAAATGATTGCCTTGGTAACAAAATATAAATATTTTCCTTTTTTTATAAAGTTTACATCTTGAAATATATCTCGACCATAGATCTCAACACAAACGCCTTCGGGCTTGGTCTAGTTGGTAGCGTGACTCCCTTCTATACCGAAGGTCGCGGGTTCGGACCCCAGGCAGTCCGATGATTTTATTTAACGCCACTTGGATACCACCAAATGGCTTAAATAGAAATGCCCGACCCCCAATAGATATATTAATAATTAACGATTATCATCAAAGTCTTAAATGGCCTAATTTGCCGAAAAGACTGTGTGCATGCGTGTGTGAGTGTGAGTGTGAATGTGAAAAAAGTGTGAGTGTTTAAAAAAAAAAAAAAAAAATCTGGTGTGACAAGCACAGCCAAAGTTAAGAGAAATTTGTGGGACCATCATAACAAATTTTTTTTTTCTACGAGTCTTTAAAATTCTTTTTAATCTGTCCGAATATATAATTTTAATTTATTATTTTATTTTCTTAGAAAAGAGGGGGGAGGCGCGCCTTGGTCAAGAGTAACAAACAGAGAGGGGGGAGGGAGAGGCACACTCCGCCCCTCCTTTGCTCGAATTAAGACGTCTAATAAATTAACACAGAAAAGAAATAAAATATTGAATCTTCAAATGTCTCTAACTCGCAAACCGCTTCTTCAATTTGCATCGGATTTTTTGTAATGAGTTTAGAATTTCCTAGAGATTACTTAGATGAAGCTAAAATTTAATATTTAAACATTTATTTTTTCATTATATCTCACCATCCGATTAGCCAATCAGATGAGAGTAAAAAGGATCATTGATCTATATTCACTGAATTTTTGCCTACGTGTATATAAAATTTCTAGCTTTCTAGCTCCGATGGTTTCGTTAACTTAGCGCTCTGAAGGTTTACACCCGGTCAACGAATGTGTTCAGGGTCCATGCAGAGACAATTTTTCTCAAGGGAATCGCTCTAAAAAAAAAATTCATTTCATATCATATCAGAATTGGATGAAATTTTATGTCCTCTTTTTACGTAAAATTCAGCTTTCAATTTTTGAGACTTGTTAATTTTATTTTACTAGAACGTTGGTTATAAACAACCCACAACATGCATAGAAAATCTGGTGTGACAAGCTCAGCAGATTTTTTTTTGTCGACATGTATTTAGTTTCCGACAGTACGGCACATTCGATTTTGAAGATGTAAAATTTATAAGTATGGAAAAATATTTATATTTTGTTACCATAGCAACCATTTCTCCTATCTTTCCTATGGAGTACAAGAGTAAAGTCTGCTTCAAACAATTCTGAGAGCAAAATGAAAATATACATTTTAAAGAGCATCTAAAAAATAAATGATTTTTGAATTTTAATCAAAATCGTTTGAGCGAACTTTGAGAAAATCGAAAAAAACTGAAAAAGTACATGTATATAGAGGTAAGGGAAAGTAAAAATTTTAAGAACCCTTAATTTAGCAACATTATAAGATTTTATAGCCATTTTTAGAATTAAATTTTATAAAATTTGAGTATGAAACAGATGAAATCAATCAATTCGACAATTATTTCAACTAATGGAAGAGCATCAAATTTTTTTTCCAATTCGATCGGCGCCGAGAGACCAGGCAGGGAGACTCGCGTAACTCTTGTCTAAGCCTTTCGTCTAGCGCAAGATCGCTTTTCAAAAAATCGCTAAATCTCTCTTATTTATTCAAGGATTTGAGGCAAAATGCAAAACTGGTCTCTTGAATTAATTATAAAGCCATAGGAATTTTTCTATTTAGCTACGCCCACATAAAATGAGGGTTTGTTGATGACACTCACGACTTGGAATGTCAACTCCCGCCAATATTTTTTTAATTTATTGTTTTTTTAATTAAATAAACACATTTAGGGCTTGATATCGATTGAATAAATTAAAATATAAAATATTCTAACTAAAACAATCCATTTTTGGCCAAGGAATGTCCTAGAAATAATAAAAAATCGATTTTAATTTATTTTGACAGATGAATTTTTTCTTTTCGAAATAATACAAAAACTATTCAACATATATAAAGAGTGAATAGTGCATTAGAATCAGCACTAAATCCTGATTCTTACGCATTTATGTCAATTACTAGTTTGCTCTATTTAATAAGAGAGAGTCACATCTATGTTTGCTTGAATTTTCGTAAATTTGTTAAAAAAAAACTAAAAAAGATATAAAATTGGTGTTTATTGATTCGTTATCTGCATTAAATACAGAATTTATTCGATATCTTAAATGTCTTCTACCTTTTATGTTTAATGATATTAAGCCTTCTCAAATTTTGGATCGTTTTTTGAGTATAACTCGAAAAATAATTGAGATACAAAAATAACAAAAGTAGTTTTGGAGTTTAGGCTTTCACAGTTGTTATCATTAGTAAAATAATTAGATTTTCGGTTTAACTGTGGTTTATTTGTAAAAATTACAACGTTTCGGCCACTCATTCTGTGGTCTTCTTCAGGTACAGTTCAGCTAAGATCACAAAGGTTGTTACATCTGTGACAATCTCAATTGAACTGGAAGTTAAACAGAAAATCTAATTCTTTTACTAATGATAACAAAAGTAGATTCTTAATCAGTGGCGTAGTGAGCTTAACTCGCGCCCGGGGCACAATAACCCCCCCCCCCGCATTCGAAAACCATAACATTATACAGGGGCGTATATAGAAATTATTTTTTTTTTTTTTTGGGGGGGGGGGGGGCTTAAACTCAAAAATTTTTTTGCCTGCGAAAAATTTTTTGCCCTGCTGTTAAAATCATTTTACTTTTTTTTTTTAGGGAGGCTACGTTTTGCGGAATTTTTCCCCCTTCCTGCGGAAAAATTTTATTTTTTTTGCGGAACCAAATTTTTCCGTCACGCGCAAATTTTTTTCCCGGACATTAAAATTATTTTTTGTTTTGCGAATTTGTTTGGCGCCCCTTTGTGAGTAGCGCCCGGGGCATGATGACCCCCTTGCCCCCCCTCTCGCTACGCCACTGCTCGCTCGACAAGAACCACGAATTTAATCTGGAAGATGTAAAAATCCTCGGTTTTGAAAAATATGACCCGAGAAGAAAATTCAAGGAGGCCTGCTATATTCAAATGAACATTGAAAAAAACAGTGAATTTTAAAGTGGACACGGAGACCTTGGGTACGACATGTGGGGTCATCTTAGAAAAACTTAAAAAATTATGATGTGTGTGAACTTATATATTTAAAAAAAGTGGTGGGAAATAAAAAAGAAAATAGATATTTAAAAATAAGATAGTTAAATTAATAAAAACAAAAACAGTAATGATAAAAATAGATTTGGATTAGAAAAATTAAGAGTATTTGTATTAGTTAATAAAATATCATTGAGTGTTAGCAAGAAGGTAGAAAAGTGAAGTCTATGTATATATTGTTAAAGCCCTACTGTTTGATAATTTTATACTATATGGCTCTCTATGACTGTAAGTTAAAAAGAACAATTTTATTTTTATTTTGTAAAAAATAGGGAATAATTAAAAACATCTTGTATGAATATTTTAGCCAACCACTGAAGAAGTCCTACAGCAAGTGGACGGAAACATTGTCTGGGGTCAAATAAAGTTTTGTTTTAGAAAACTTTTTGACTTTTGATTGAACCTACTGGTCCGAATCCTATTGGAAAAAGTTTTTTTTTTTTTTTAATCTCGGGGGGGGGGGGATTACCCTCTTTACCACCCCCCTCCCCTTGTATCAGCCCTGGAATCTAATCTATCTTAATGAAACTGTAACTTATTAAACATTTAATATGGAATATCTTATACATTTCTAAGTAAATTCAACACAAATCCATATCATTTTAATCAAATTAATACAATTTAAATTAAACAAAGACAAAAATGTCGAATTTTTTTTTAGATACGTAGGGCTTTTAGCTGGTAGATCAATCAGGATAGGTGAAAAGAAGAAGAAGAAGAAAATTCGCAGCTAGTTGTATTTCATTATTTTTATTCCCATTATGTTGACGTTTCGATCCCGGTTGAGATCATCCTCAGAACAAATGCGTGTTAACACACTGAAAAAAAAACCGACCTTGTAAAATTAAAGTGAAATCCTTTTAAAAATTTTCAACAAACCTTCCCATAAAATTAACAAATTTTCCTTTTATTTTTACAAGAAATCGCCTCAAGTTCTATTTGACAAAATCATACCGTAAAAATGAAAAAATTTCCTTTTATTTTTACAGGAAATTCCATCAGAGTTCTAATTCAATAAGAAATCCTGTAAAATTGACAAGGTTTCATTTCATTTTTACAGTATAAACCTTTAAATTCTTATTTTCTAAGAAAAAGGCAACTCCCTCTCTACCTGCCTACGTACCCATTGCTTATTCTAACTCAAGCTCGTCATTCTGTCTTAGTAGACGGCATGACTAGCTTGAGTTAGAATAGGCGAATTTTCTCTTCCAGATATATTCTTTGAATATTTTTTGTGAAATCCGTGTTGATATCTTCTATCATATCATATACTTTTTTAATTTTGAAAAATATTTATACTTTTTTACTTTCTCTTACCTATGTATATATGTAATATATATATAGAGAGAAAGTATTGGTTTCATGTCAAAAATTCGATGTCGAGATTTTGATGGATCTTCACGTTTTGAGGTCCCCTGAATCCAAAAAAGTGGTTTTCGCGACATGGTCTGTGTGTGTGTGTGTGTGTGTGTGTGTGTGTGTGTGTGTGTGTGTGTGTGTCTGTGTGTGTTCAATTTTGAGCATGAAGGAATTGAGCTAGGAGGCTGAAATTTTATATTTAAGTTAAACACCCCCCGGGACCTACAAAATAAGCTTTTAATCAAAATCGGCCAAAAAGTACTAGTACTTTACTGATGTACTTTTTCAGTTTTTTTCGATTTTCTCAAAATTCGCTCTAACGATTTTGATTAAAATTCAAAAATCAATTATTTTTTAGATGCTCTTTAAAATGTATATTCTCGTTTTGCCCTCAAAATTGTTTGAAGCACACTTTACTCTTGTGCTTCATAGGAAAGATAGGAGAAATAAATGGTTGCCATGGTAACCGAATTTAAATCTTTTTCTTTTTATTAAATTAAAAATCAATTGCCCACGGGGCGTGGTGTAGAGGTTAGCGTGCTAACCTCATATACCAAACGTCGCGGGTTCGGACCCCAGGCAGTCCGATGATTTTATTTAAGCCATCTGGATACCAGATGGCTTAAATAAAAATGCCTGGACCCCTATATATATAAATTCATAAATAACGGATATCGTAAATGTCTTATATGGCCTGAGCTGCCGAAAAGACAGTGTGAATGTGTGTGTGAGTGTGAGTGTGAATGAGAAAAAAGTGTGAATGTTTAAAAAAAAAAAAAAAAAAAAAAAAAAAAAAAATCAATTATTATTTAAACGCCCATTTTTTTTTTTTTTTTTTCGGAGAAAACATATCTCTCTCTCTCACAAAACTATCTTCTCTCTTTCTACGCGTTTTAAATTTTTTCTACCTTATCTTCGCATTTGGCCAATGTTAATTTCCTATAGGGATTTGTATGTTAATTTCGATTCAAAGGGGGTCCCCTTTGGAACTTTTTAGGCATTTAAAATTTTTTTTCCAATTCTTATGAAATTTTGTATTTATTTACGAATCTATATTGTGTATAAAATGTCCAAATATGAGATTAAAATTTTGAAAAATAACCATAGTTTATTTCAAGCAATCAACTTTTAAAATGCAAGTTTGAAACTAAGGTGCTATGGGAAACTAAATATATCTCGACACAAAAAATCTGGTGTGACCAGCACAGTGCACAACTTTCTCTTACCGAAGGGTAAGAGAAAGTTGTGTGCTGTGCGCCAGTCACACCAGATTTTTTATTCATGGCACGTCTAACAAAATTTTCTGTGTCCTGTTTTTTATTTTAAATTTCGTAGATATTATGGCAAAAAAACCAAGGTACGTCTAAAAATATATTATGATTTTCTTTTAATATATTATTTATAATAAATTTTGTGCTTGACTTGCAGGACTTCAATGAAGACTATTTAAAATTATATCACATGCTAATCGAGTGGAATTTAGAAGATCTGTTTCATATATTAAAAGGTAAATATAATGTTATAAACAAAAAGTGAATTGTATCAAAATATTATATATTGTTTATACAAATTATTATTTTATTTTTTTTTTTTTTTTTTTTTTTTTTTTTTTTGTAAAAAACTTTAATATTCTTTTTAGGCTGTCGGCCATTGACATGAGTGAAAAAAGGGTCCTTTCAAATAAAATTCCTTATTTCCAGTAGACAAAAGAAACGCATACAATAGAGACCCAAGGGGTTAATAGCTTCTGGCTCTCTTTACCAGTCTTACTTTACCTAGCCGACCAAGATGCGTCAACCAGTTAAAATAAAATATAAACAAATTTTTATTTTATTTTTTTTATTTGTCTCTTGGCATAAACAATTTTTGATGGAATTAAAAAACAAACTTTTTTTCAGAATTCATAATCGAAGATTCAGCATCTACAATTGAACAATTCATCATCTATGGTTCTGAAAATAACATTTCAATTGCTTTTTATATTTTAATATTGTTTCAAAAATATTAATTAATATTTATAAAATAACACATCTTGAAAATACATTTCAAAAGTATTTATTTATATAATTTTGGGTGTACATTACAACTGAGTTGTAATTTTTTTGTATTTAACTCCTAGAATAAAAAAACATTTTTTATGTTATAATTTTGTAAATTTAATTTTTTTTTCACATTATTTTCTTTATCCAAAGCATTCCTTTAAAATTATAAGAATTCCTGTCAAATTGTTTTTGACAAAAATCATTTTAAATTGAATTTATTTCCAATCTACCACAGCTGGTCGGAACACAGGAGGATTTGGGCGTGTTGATTAATTAAAAAAAAATTTTTTAATTATTTTTTTAATACTGGTACATGTTTAATTTTTATCAGGTCAAACGTATGCATTATCTTTTTACGTTTGACCTGAGAAAAATTTAACATGTATTTAAAAAATGATTAAAAATTTATTTTAATTAATCAACACGCCAAAAACCTGTGTTCCGGCGAGTGTAGCTGTTGCAGATTGAAATAAATTCAAAAAGTAAAACCAGAATGAAATAAAAAATAATTTTAAAATTACAAGAAATTTAATAAATTTAGTTTTAATAAAATATCCTTTAAAAATTACGGGAAATATTCGTCAATTTCGTTTCAACAAAAATTTCCTTTAAAATTACGGGAAATCCTGTCAATTTCGTTTCAACAATTTTTTCCTTTAAAATTTACAGGAAATACTGTCAACTTCGTTTTAACAAAAATTCCTTTTAAATTTAAAGGAAAAAATGGTCAGTTTTTTTCAACAGGAAAATTTTGAAATTATAAGATGCACCTTCAATTTCGTTTTAACAAGGTATCCCATTGAATTGACGAGAAAACCTCATTGACGCATTTTCATTACGGTTTCGGAATGAATTGAAAGGGATTTCCATTGAATTTACAAGGTTTTTTTTTCAGTGCATATTTAACATATTTAACACCCTGAGGATGATCCCAACCGGGATGGAAACGTCAACATAATGGGAATAAAAATAATGAAATACAACTAGCTGCGAATTTTCTTCTTCTTCTTTTCACCTATCCTAATTCTTTTTTATTAACGCCAAATTTCTAAAATTTTAA
>JAKCPI010010800.1:0-16697 GCA_023213315.1 Euborellia annulipes
TTTATTAGTATCGGAGATCCTAAGGTTCATATTCTCTCATGTTGTGTTTTTATTGTTTCCTGCATTTCTCTTTGAAATTCCTGATTTTGATCCTCTATAATTTGTATTCGAGCCTCAAGTCTTCCAACCATCTCACGATTCTGGACTTCCAGTCTTTGACTGCTTTCCCGGATCTCGTGTTTTAGTTGTTTGTTCTGGGTCTCTATCTTACCCGTTATTCTATTTTCTAACCTATTACTATTTTCCCTTATCTCCCCTATAAGTCGTTCGAGGAATGGCATTGGACATTGGAGGATGCGACTGAGGAGGAGGAGGGAGAAGGGGAGCTAGAGAGGAGGAGCTATGGCACCTTCTAGTTGAGAATAACCACCTGCCTCCTGAAAACGCCCTTCCTCATCTTCCTCTTCATCGCTGGTCGGGAGCTGGTCTATGAGTCAAGGGTCTTTGTCCTTGTTCAGACATGGTGGATTGCGCTTGGGGGTCAATGTTAAGGAATATTGGCCTAGAACGCAAGTTCCTTACGTCTTCCATGGGCCCTGACTAGATTGACTTCGAACTGGCGAGGATTTGGGATAGATTTTGTGCACGTAGGGGCCGTTAAATCTATCCCAGCTCCTCCACCATATAGTGAATTTTCCTAGGGTTGGGTATGAGTCCCTAGTTTGACTCACGCCTAAAATAATTAGAGGGGGAGGGGGTGGTTTCCCTTAATTAGTCTAGGACTTTACGTATCTGCTTCGCTGGGTCCATTCCGAGTCGATTACTCCCCCGTATAAATGGATGCTGGTATAAATAGGCATAAAGATAGAAGAGTAAAGAAAAGGTGCTTATATATATATATATAAAAATAAAAAAAATAAAAATTTAATAAAAACGAAAAAATGAATTTAATGATATTGCTGAATGGTTGTTGTACACTATTGGCGCTTTCCTCTTGCCGTACAGAAGGCACTCGATGTGTCAGATCTGAGGGTTATGTTAGCAAGGTTCAGTTTTAAACTATATTAGTGTACAAAGATAGATCCATATATAAAAAAAAATTGAAAAAAAAGAGAAATTGAAAGAAAAGAAATCCAACTAGATTGGAAGCAATTAAATTATGAAATTTGTTTACTTCTTGTTCATTGGTCATACAAATTGATATGAGCATGAAAAGCCCTTATGTGAAGTTGAGAGAAGAATTAAAAAAAATAAAAATAAAGAAAAGAGAAAGAAAGTATTTAAGATATCACAGATAGAGTCAAAAATTGATCTGGTATTCAAAATTCAAATATTTGAAAAGCCTTAGAAATTATATTAAATTGTGTAATTGTCTGAATTTTATTATGTGTAAGGGAGAGATAGCGCCGGGAGGGTGGTGCACACTCCAACACCGAACCGCTACTCGGTTAGGTTGAGAACCTCGGGCCGACTACTCCTGAGTTCGGGCACCGAAACATTACTCGTTGAATTTGAATTGACCCTCGATTCTTTCCACGAAGATAATTAATATTAAATTATTGATAATAAATTTAATTATTAAAGTTGAGTATGCCGGCTCCCCGGTTTGAATTATTATGAAATTCTTTATTTTAAAATTTTATGTTTGTGTGTGTGTAAATTTATTTGTGTGTGATATAATTTCTTTGTAACTTATGGAAACATTTGAATTTAAATTAGCAAAAATATTAAAGCTCTTTTAATATGAATAAAAAAATTAATTAGTCTTTCTTCTTTTCTTTATAGAACCAAAATTCCCGGAACTGGGCCAGGTGCTTTTTCGATATTATGAAGAGAATTTTAAATAAAAAAAATTTAAAATTGAATATCAATTTATATTGAAATAAATCAAGAAAAAATAATTCTAATTAAATTAAAAAATGATTTGAAATTATTATTGCACTTTCCCCATCCAAATTGGATTTCCTTCTATTTCGACCTTGATTGCTTTTACATTCAATTAAAGAAATTTGATAAAAAAATTAATTAAAAGTTGAATAAATTATAATTATTTAGTAGATTGATCTTATTATATGAATATTGACTAAATTTATGTATTTATAGGCCTTTATTTTATTAGTGAAATTAAAAAAATTGAGATTTTTCAATATGGCGGCTAGCCATTTCCCCGAATTGGGTATTTGAATTTATGTAAAAAAGTTAGTTTATAGGTCTTTTTCAGATCTGATTTGTGCACTAATTAATTATTTCATGAAATAATATATATTGAATCGGTTTGAGCTCACGGTTTTTGGTCCAGCAGGGGCACAGGGAGGGATGATGTCTTTGATGACGTGATGACGTCAGTGTGCGATGTCGGTTCCTCTCATATGATGAAAATCCTTTTTCATATCGTTGCGGTAGGTTGAAAAGTCCCCATGAATAAGAGGTGTTCAGCAGCTGTTTTGTTTGAGATAGCGCAAAGAGAGAGAGAGAGAAAGAGAGTCACTGTCCGTATATGTGAGACTGGGCGCCGTCGTTCGAGCCAATGTGTGAGTGCGTGCCTCTCTTGAGCCTCTATGTCTGTGAGTAATGAGACTTGCGGCTGCTTGCGTGTGAGTGCGTGAGTCCTGCGCGTTGAGCTTTGGGCCATCGTTCGAGGTCGCTTCCCACTCTTTGGCTTGGCCAGAAGCCCTTGATAAGGCTTGGAACGCTATCTTTTACACCGAGTGAATATTATTAGAACAACCATGCAGTCAAAATTTGAAAATAAAAAAATAAAGAAGTAAAGAAATTTTGAATATATATAAGCAACCAATTTAGAATTAGATTTAAATCGAAAAAAAAAATAATGAGAATTTTGACAAATAGTAAATTTTGTATACAGCATCCATATTAATAATAATGATAATTAATGATAAAATGAATATATCATTACAGATTAGTTATTTGTTGGTGTTGTGTCTCTTGTTTGATTACTGATATCTTTTTCCATCGGCGAAGATGCTAAGATGCTGAAGACGTTGCTCGTTGTTATTGTCGGCTCTGCGTTCAGTTTCATTTTCTGATCGAGGATGGTTTGGGAATCATCTTCAAATGGAAGACCTTTGAAAACAAATGCGTGTGTTTTGTCTTTTTTGTAAGTGAAAGTGAAAAATTGCGCCTTTTCTTTAGTAAGTACGGTTTTATAATTTTCCCATTCACTAACCTCTTGAATGAAGAGAGTTGTTTTTTGTTTGGAATATCTGAGTCGAAATCCCATTTTCACATGTTTTTTGATATGCTCATTAAACTCTCTATTTTTCTAATTTCAAAGGTTACCATTAAATATTATTGGAGGTGGCGATGGTTTCTTCTTTGTTTGTTGGTGTTGTGTCTCTTGTTTGATTACTGATATCTTTTTCCATCGGCGAAGATGCTAAGATGCTGAAGGCGTTGCTCGTTGTTATTGTCGGCTCTGCTGAACGCAGTTGCATTCGCTGGCTTTTCATTTTCTGTTGATTGGAGATTTCGTTGTCGAGATTTTTCTTTTTGTGTTTTTGTGAAAAATTTGAACATTTTCACTGAGTCATTTTTTGTTTTATCTATCCACGTCCTGGGGTGCTACTTTGGTACACTCGGGTTGTCCTTAGGCAGATGGAATCTGACCCTTTCCACTGGACTACATTCATCTGCATATCCGTGTACATGTATTGAGTTAAAATTTACGGCTGGGGGCTCAAATTTTGTCCCGCCTACTTTAAATATGGGTGAGGGTCTGAACCCTTACCTACCATAGGACTTGATTGTTATCTGTTTCGCATTGGGCTCTATTGGCCTGGGTAGGCCCTATAATCTGCTGATTATTTCAGGAATCCTAAAATCCTTAATGTGGTCTTAAGGGAATAAATATATTATGTAGATTGAGATACTCAGTTTTACTATTACTATTTGTTTGCAAACGGGTTTAAAAGTTTTTATTATTATTATTATTAATGATCATATTTATATTCGGAATTCATTGATTCTCTCTCAAGATTAGAATAAAATGCCTTTGTGGTCTACTTGCGATTTGTGGCTATTCACCCGTGGTGTTGTTAGCAAAGCAATTTCTGCAGTTTTTCCATGGAATCCTTGATGCAAATTTGGGCATTCTTCATTGGATAGCTTCTATTGAAGTAGTTTCGTATATTCACTCCGAATATAAATTATAAGATTACTCATCTTTATGGAAATTTAAAAGCACGATCACATGCAGTTCTCTTCATGTAGCCATCTTGAAGGCGAGAGCGTGAGAATACAGAGAGAGTGAGTCATTTGTCAGCAACAAAAGTTGAGGTGTTCCGCGACAAAAGTTGTATGACCAAAATTACTTAGTGACTACGTAATTTCTCCCTTTTTATTTATTTATTTCTTTAATGCTTAACTTTGGAATTATTTGAATGATTCGAAATGTCTAGCCAGAGTAACTAATGATGCCATCTAGTGATTTCAAGATATACTAATACATGATAAAAAAAAAAAAAAAAAAATATAGGAAAGAAGATATCTCAGATAAAATTTTAAGTAACGGAGCATTTTCCCATTATACATGCTCCTCGGCCTCCGGTATTCGGTGTTCCACACAAATACCCACAGTGCTGAGGAAGTACCTCAATGGCAGTATCCGCAGTCATTTTATAGATGGTAAAGTACCTCATCCATCTATGAAAATACTGCAATTACAATTACAATTTTTTTGTAAGTCCTTTTTATTGTACATCTATTCGATTTTCAATAATGTTACAATTTTCTTTTTGAGATCCAAGCTTTCTCCCAAAAAAACTCCAACTTCTTTAAGAAGTAAATTACCACTTAAACTAAGATTTAATATCTTTTTATCTATATTTTATTTTTAATAATAAATTCCCTTCTTTTCTCCCGCACCTCATATGATATGTCGTCCTCCAGGTATATCCTTGGCCCTTTTTTGATTAACACATGAATACGAAATGTGTTTTAGAGAGAACTCACCGAGATCGGTCTAAACTCTCGTGAACCTCATAGTTAGATGATGTCTTGATAATTTGACTATAGAGTTGGATTACATGATATTGTAAGCAGGTGTTGATTTTGATAATTAATTATAAAAAATTTGTCTCTTTGTACACACGTTCAAAAATGTTGAGTTTCTCCAAGACTCTGGAAAGAGGGAAGGGAGAGTCCGGGAATATCTTATTTATGAATTATATATCCAACAAAATGTATATGTATTATGTATATCCCTAAGGCCTCAAAAAGAGGTAAGGGAAAAGGAATAAATAAATAAATAAATTAAAAAATTCCCAATCAAGAAAGTCATTTTTACTTTCTCGTACCCTATATATGAAATATATAGGAGAGAAAGTATTGCGATCATGTCAAAAATTCGATGTCGAGATTTTGATGGATATACATGTTTTGAGGTCCCCTGAGTCCAAAAAAGTGGGTCCCGCAAATTGGTCTGTGTGTGTGTGTGTATGTATGTGTGTCTGTGTGTCTGTATGTGTGGAACCATTTTTTTAGCATGAAGGAGTTGAGCTACCGGGTTGAAATTTTATATTTAACTTAAGTACCTTTGAAGAATCTCAAAATAAGCTTTTGAACAAAATCGGCCAAAAAGTACTAGTACTTTACTGATGTACTTTTTCAGTTTTTTCGATTTTCTCAAAATTCCCTCCAAGGATTTTTTTTTAAAATTCAAAAATCAATTATTTTTTAGATGCTCTTTAAAATGTATATTCTCATTTTGCCGTTGAAATCTTCTGAAGACCACTTTACTCTTGTTCTTCATAGGAAAGATAGAAATGGTTGCCATGGTAACGGAATTTAAATCTTTTTCTTTTTATTAGATTAAAAATCAATTATTATTTAAATTCCCATTTTTTTTTAATTTATTTGTGTCTTTAATTGTTTCAAAGAAAACATATATGTCTCTCTCTCACTTGCAAACATTATCGCCTGTCTCTACTCTTTTTAAATTCCCTTTCCACCTTATCTTCGCATAGAAACAATGTTAATTTCCTATAGGGATTTGTATGTTAATTTCGATTCAAAAGGGGGTCCCCTTTGGAACTTTTTACGCATTTAAAATTTTTTTTTCCAATTCTTATGAAATTTTGTATTTATTTACGATTCTATATTGTGTATAAAATGTCCAAATATGAGATTAAAATTTTGAAAAATAACCATAGTTTATTTCAAGCAGTCAACATTTAAAATGCAAGTTTGAAACTAAGGTGCTATGGGAAACTAAATATATCTCGACACAAAAAATCTGGTGTGACCAGCACAGTGCGCAACTTTCTCTTACCGAAGGGTAAGAGAAAGTTGTGTGCTGTGCGCCAGTCACACCAGATTTTTATCAAATGGTATGGTTAGGCGAAATATCTTTTAGAGAATTGTTTTGTTAGATCTTCGAAGAAATGGTAATCTTCATTGTCTTAGCACCTAATATCGAGAAATTAGGCAACTAAATTGACACGCGAGCATATATGATATGGACATTGTTACGCATTGGTGTGTCAAGAGCCAGTTACCGAGTTTTGAGAAAATTAACATTAAAGTTTTTTGTTTTCATTGGATTATATATAATTTTTTTTGTCAACTTTGCAAACACAAATATAAATTTTTTTAGGACATATTTCATAAAAAATACTATTAATTATATAGCATTTGAAACAATATTCCGTGCTTTAACTCAATTTTTAATTTTTTTTGGCGCTTGACACATTAATGCATAACAGGGTCCATATATATTTGTATACCAACTATCTTTCAAGTCCAAAATAAATCTTTATTCTCGATTATTAATTTAATTATTTAAAGATTATTAAGCTATATATTACAAGTTAAATACATTAGCCTTGTCAGATATCTCTAAAGAAATTCATTGTTTAATTTTTAAAAATTATTTTACACAGAATAAGCTGTGTTTTGCAGATTTATATTAAATTCAACTTTCTTTATTTGTTTATCTAATAATAATGTTTGTGTATATATTGTATAATCTTATATTTTGGCAAAAAAAAAAAAAATGAATATTAAATACAGTATGTGATAGCGATTTGGTAAATGAACATTTTACACTACAACAAACTAGGCGTTAAAAAGAAAAATATTTTAATTATGTCTGGTGTATATATACCCTGGATGTTTGAAAGTTACTGTATGAATGTTCGAACGTGAGGCTACAAATGTAATTTTTGTGTATTACTCCAAAGCGTTCATTAGAAGTGAGTATTTGGAAACAAAAAGGGCGAAAAAATAGAATTTATCATTTATTTAAATTTTTTAATAACTAAAGCCAAAAAATTTTTTAAATTATAAATACTGTATTTTCTTTAATTAATGTGTATATACACTGGATGTCAGAGGCGTACCGAGGAAGTTGGGGGCCTGGGGCGGAACTAGAAGAGGGGGCCTTATATTGAATTTTTTTTCTTGGAGGGGGTGGTCATCTTTAAATATCCCTCTCCTCCATACACAAAAATATTTTTAAAATACCGTATATCCCTGAACCCCAGGGGCCCCGGGGCCTTTCAAAGGGAAATTTTCATTAAATTTTGTTTTTACTTGAGCCCCAAGGGCTCCGGGGCCTCTCAAAGAGAAATTTTTATTAAATTTTCTTTTTTTTTATCTAAATTTTCCCATTTTTATTTGAACCTTGAAGGCACCGGGGCCTCTCAAAGAGAAATTTTTATTAAATTTTCTTTTTTTTTATCTAAATTTTCCCATTTTTACTTGAGCCCTGAAGGCCCCGGGGCCTCTCAAAGAGAAATTTTTATTAAATTTTCTTTTTTTTTTATCTAAATTTTCCCATTTTTACTTGAACCCTGAAGGCCCCGGGGCCTTTCAAAGAGAAATTTTCATTAAATTTTGTTTTTACTTGAGCCCTGAGGGCCCCGGGGCCTTACAAAGGGAAATTTTCATTAAATTTTGTTTTTACTTGAGCCCCAAGGGCCCGGGGCCCCTCAAAGAGAAATTTTTATTAAATTTTCTTTTTTTTTATCTAAATTTTCACATTTTTACTTGAACCTTGAAGGCCCCGGGGCCTCTCAAAGAGAAATTTTTATTAAATTTTGTTTTTACTTGAGCCCTGAGGGCCCCGGGGCCTTACAAAGGGAAATTTTCATTAAATTTTGTTTTTACTTGAGCCCCAAGGGCCCGGGGCCCCTCAAAGAGAAATTTTTATTAAATTTTCTTTTTTTTATCTAAATTTTCCCATTTTTACTTGAACCCTGAAGGCCCCGGGGCCTCTCAAAGAGAAATTTTCATTAAATTTTGTTTTTACTTGAGCCCTGAGGGCCCCGGGGCCTTACAAAGGGAAATTTTCATTAAATTTTGTTTTTACTTGAGCCCCAAGGGCCCGGGGCCCCTCAAAGAGAAATTTTTATTAAATTTTCTTTTTTTTATCTAAATTTTCACATTTTTACTTGAACCTTGAAGGCCCCGGGGCCTCTCAAAGAGAAATTTTTATTAAATTTTCTTTTTTTTTTATCTAAATTTTCCCATTTTTACTTGAGCCCTGAAGGTCCCGGGGCCTCTCAAAGAGAAATTTTTATTAAATTTTCTTTTTATAAATATATGGGGGCCTATCCCGGACGGGGCCTGGGGCGGACCGCCCCCTCGCCCCCCCTCGGTACGCCACTGCTGGATGTTTGAATATAAATGTATGAAAGTTCGAGTGTGTGAGTAAAGGCCTAACTCAAAAAAGTTGGTTAGAACTGAAGATCTTACATTTTTTTTGCCAACTTATATTAAAAAATATCAAAAATAAATATTATAATATTTTGCTAAATAATTAAAGACTATTTCTTGAGCTTTACTAAGCTTATTATTATTAATTTTCCTAACCCTTCCCCTTTTCCTAAGTCTCTTACTATCTTGCATCATATACTTAAGGCGGCTGATGGTAAAGGGGGGGTAATTACCCCCCCCCCGACTTAGAGAAAAATATTAATTAAATTTTATTTTTAATATAAAATTTTAAAAATTGATACTTAAAAATTTGATTTGTACCATTCAAGGGCGGATACAAGAGGGGGGGGGGGGATAAAGGGGGTAATTACCCCCCCCCCCCGAGATTTGAAAAAAAATACCTTTTTTTTGCAAAAAAAATTTATTTTTCATGTAAAATTTTAAAAATTAATACTTAAAAATTTGATTTGTATTTAGGCCTATATTCTGGCAAACAAGTACAGAATGCGCCTTTAAATTACTGAAATTAAGAAAAAATAGTGTGCTGTGCGACGAGTCACTCCAAATTACCCCCCCCCCCGAGAAACACCTCTGGATCCGCCCTTGGTACCATTTATATTAATAGTAATTTATCTTTGAAATGAGAATAATTTTGTCTACGAATTATAAAATATCTATCAATATTTCGCAATCTTAAATAAGAAATAAATGAGTTTTGGGAAAGAAATTTTATATTTTACCCCCCCCCCTTTGATGCAAAAATAAACTTTTTATTTTTTTCCCTTTATTATGCCCATAAGACACCAGATATTGGGCTAAAAAAGATTACAAATAAACTTTTTATTAAAAAGTCAATCGCAAGATTCCTATTAGGCGATATCGGTAAGTGCTGCCTCTCGTGACGGATTTGTTAACTTTACTAGTTGACTTATTAACACTTTACAGGCGTATTTTTTTTTAGTTTATTTTTTTTTATTTTTTTTTTTTTTTTGGAATGGGTGCATAAGGTCCGAAGACCTATAATGACCAATAGTCACATGCAGCCAGGAAGAAAATAAAAACAAAAGGAGAAGCATAAAGGGGAAACTCAACTGCGGGAACTGAGAAGATGCCTGTTGAGGTTAGACTTGAAAGTCTGAAGATTGTAGGTTTTGGGGAAGATAGACGCAGGGAGCTTGTTCCAATCACGGGAGGTCATGGGGACAAAGGAAGAATGAAATTGTTTTGTTCTGTTAGTCGTGATCTGAACAGCATAGGGATGCTGGGAAGATGCCTCTCTTGTGTTCCGTGAATATGTTGCATTGGGTGGGATAATTGATTTTAATTCGGCAGAGCATTGACCATGGTAATACCTGTAGAAGAGAGATAGTGAAGATACTCTTCTTCTATGATCTAGTGACTGTAGGGATGCAGTAAGGGTTTTCGATGTTCTTTAAAATAATTCTATTTTTATTCACTAAAAAAATTTCAAAAATGTATTAACATAAATAATATTTCTCGAGTGTGAAAGTGGCTGTATTTGGTTTATTAGAACAATGGCAGGAGTTGGCACCCAAGAAGTTGTGCCTCTAAATCAGTGTTTCCCAACCTTTTTGAAGTCCACGGCACCCCAAAGGTGCGTTGAGAATAATATTACACACTAGCGGCACCCTTCCTTTTTTTCCCCTATCAAATCGAAATTTTTTTTCCACCCTGGGGCAAATTTTTTTCCCTTTGCGTGTAAACTACGGCAAATTTTGCCGCTTCCATTTTGATCATTTGACCTTTTTTTTAGCAAAACTTTATTTTTTCGCCTCTTTATTTTATTTTTACTTTCTCTTACCTATGTATATATGTAATATATATATAGAGAGAAAGTATTGGATTCATGTCAAAAAATTCGATGTCGAGATTTTGATGGATCTTTACGTTTTGAGGTCCCCTGAATCCAAAAAGTGGTTTTCGCGACATGGTCTGTCTGTGTGTGTGTCTGTGTGTCTGTGAACAAAATATCTCAAGAACGAAAAGAGCTAGGAAGTTGAAATTTTATATTTAAGTTAGGCACCCCATGAGACGTGACACGAAGCTTTTGAACAAAATCGACCAAAAAGTACTAGCACTTTACTGATTCACTTTTTCAGTTTTTTTCGATTTTCTCAAAATTTGCTCCAACGGTTTTTTTTTAAATTCAAAAATCAATTATTTTTTTAGATTCTCTATAAAATGTATATTCTCATTTTGTGATTGAAATCTTCTGAAGACCACTTTACTCTTGTACTCCATAGAAAAGATAGGAGAAATGGTTGCCATGGTATCAAAATATAAATATTTTCCCATACTTATAAATTTTACATCTTGAATTCAATTGTACCCTACTGTCGGAAACTAAATACATGTCGACACAAAAAATCTGGTGTGACAAGCACAGTACACAACTTTCGATTACCGAAGGTAAGAGAAAGTTGTGTGCTGTGCGCCAGTCACACCAGATTTTTTTATCTAAATATCTCGCGGCACCCTTGGGTGCTGGGGCACATCCAGTTGGGAACCACTGCTCTAAATCAATGAAACTCCCAAAGATTCGTGACGTTTCGGTCTAAATTTACTCGACCATCATCAGGTAATCAGAAGTTGTCATATGTAAATGTATAAAAATATATTTATTCATATGTTGGTTTAGACTTGTTAATAACTTTTTAAAATTATAATTTTTATATTAGGCAATCACAAGGCTTAGAGAAGTCAAGAGTAATAAACCTTGAGATTGCCTAATAGCAAAATTATAATTTTAAAAACTTATTAACAAGTCTAAACCAACATATGAATAAATATATTTTTATACATAAAATATGATTGCCTGATGATGGTCGAATAAATTTGGACCGAAACGTCACGAAGCTTCGGAAGTTTCATTGATTTAAAAGCACTACATCTTGGCTGTCACCTCCTGCCATTGTTCTAGCATAAATAATATTTACAGAAATAAACAAAGTTTTAGATGAAATTATTTATTTTCTTCCCTTGAGATCGTCAATTCTCACCATCAAATCACCCAATCAGAAATCACCCACGTAATTTGATAATAACAAAAACGCTAGAAACAATATAAAGTAGACCCTATCTACAATGAAAAAATATTTGTATAAAAAACATTCAGAACCTTTAGGTGAATCTCACTCACAACGCTCTCGAATAAAAATAATGAAAAGTGTGACTGTGCTTGTCACACCAGATTTTTTTGTGTCCATATACTGTATATTTAGTTTCCAACGGTACGGTACATTTTTTTTTTTTTTTTATTAAAAACATTCACACTTTTTTTTTTTCTCATTCACACTCACATTCACACAGTCTTTTCGGCAACTGAGGCCATTTAAGACTTTTTACGATAATCAGTGTTTAATATATCAATTGTGGGGTCCAGGCATTTTTATTTAAGTCATTTGGTATCCAAATGCCTTAAATAAAATTATCGGACTGCCTGGGGTCCGAACCCGGTACGGTACATTTGAATTTTAAAAATTTATAAACTATTTATATTTTGTTACCTGGCAACCATTTTTCCTATCTTTTTCTATGAAGTACAAGAGTAAAGTGGTCTTCAAAAGATTTCAATGGCAAAATGAGAATATACATTTTAAAGATTATCTAAAACATAGTTTATTTTTGAATTTTAATCAAAATCGTTGGAACGAATTTTGAGAAAATCGAAAAAAACTGAAAAACTACATCAGCAAAGTACTAGAACTCTTTGGCCGATTTTGATTAAAAGCTTATTTTCACACCCTAGGTGTGGGTGTATAACTTAAATATAAAATTTCAACCTCCTAGCTCAATTCCTACATGCTTTAAATTGTACCCAGACAGACCATGTTGCGAAAAACACTTTTCACAAACAAATCTCGACATCGAATTTTTGACATGAATCTATATATACAGCCTATATGTATATTAACATATACATATAGGTAAGAGAAAAGCAAAATTAATTAACGCTAGTCTTTATATTAATAAAGCCCCACTATTAAATATTATTATTATTATAGTTTGGCTTGTATTATAAAGCAAACATCTAATACCAGTTTTTGTAATTATATATCTTCAGTACTATATATCATAGTTCATATGAAATGAATGAGAGAAAGAGAGAGAGAGAGAGCACGCGCAATTTGCAGAGAGTTTTGTATCAGACCAATTGCCTATGTATCAATGCTAGCTAATTGGGAGGCTGCTGATTAGTTTGGGTAGGAATAGTAGGGGGTGGGTTTGCATTCACATCTGCACCAAGAGAAAAGCAATCATTTATATTTCATCTTTAGTAAGTTTCATTCTCTCTATCGCTGGAGAAAATAAATATATCATATTTATATTGATTTTTTTTAATTAATAATAAATATGGAGAAGAGGTCTCTAACTTTATATATTAAAGAATCTGGTGTGACTGGTCGCACAGCACTAAACTTTCGATTATCGAAGGTAAATTCCTCCATGATTAAAAAAAGTTGTGTTCTGTGCTTGTCACACAAGATTTTTTATTTCGCATAATTTAGTTTCCAGTGCGGTAATTCGATGTCGAGATTTTTGATGGACGTTTTGAGTCTTTCTGTCTGTTTGGGATCAATTTAAATCATGGAGGAATCGAGATTCGATGATGAAATTGTATACGATTTAAGTTAGGAATCCTACTGAGGCGAGAAAATTATATTTTAAATAAAATCGTCCAAAGACTACTAGTACTTTACTAATGTGCTTTTTCAGTTTATTTTTATTTTTTCAAAATTTGCTCTAACGATTTTGATTAAAATTCATAAATCAATTATTTTTTTAGATGCTCTTTAAAATGTATATTCTCATTTTGCCCTCAAAATTGTTTGAAACACACTTTACTCCTTTTCACAGGTAAGATAGTTTGAAATATGTTGCTATTATTTATATATTTAAGGAAATCGCTAATTTTTGTTTGTCAAATAGTGCCATGAAATCAGACAAGAAATATGGTATTTATCAATACAGTATATAAACGGGGGCTCACTAGTGTAGTGGGCTACAAACAAAGATCAGTGTACAAATCCAGGGCGTGAGGGATTCTTTCATTAATCTAAACAAATCCATTGAATCGGAAAATAGGATCACGCCACAAGCAACTCTACAAGAGGAAGTTGCTGTGGAAGGGACGTAAAGAAGGTTCCCTATGAGTGATGCATTCTTCGAAAGGAATAGGCTACATGTTTGTGCTGAGGAAGTTCCTCCTCAAACTAGGACACCCTAGCATAGAAAGAGGTTGGATAAAAGGATCCGGGTGGAACCAGAGATAAGGATGAGTTCACTAGAGAGCAATGAAACGGTAGATGGCTATGGCCAGAGGCCTGTTGGGATTGAGATGTGTGTCTTCGTACACGAAAGTACCTTGGATAAATAAACGGGGACCCCGATAGAAATTTCAAATAATATATAAATTTTATTCTTCTACTTACAGTTTTTTTTCTTTAATGACGAGAGCTCGATGATAGATTTTGGAAGTTCAAAAATAAGATGTCGATGTCTTCAATGATCCGGAGATGAAAAAATACCTGAGAAAAAAGAAACAAAATAAATAATACATGTACTATTATGGAAACCTGCAGAAATTTTTTGAAGAAAGAAGGAGAGAGGCAAAATATTGTTTTATAATAATAAAATTAAATTCTATAATTGTACAATGTTATACATGAAGGAACCAAGCGCCATTGAGATAAGACCGCCATTTTTAGCATAAAATAAGATCTACCTCTTTATTTAAATCACAACATTATTACTCTGTGCACTTTTTTGTATAAAACAAGAAAAAAAAGTCAATGTCACTGATTTTGTTTACAAGTATGTAAATGAAATGCTGATTTAGGTTAATGGCGCTTGGTTCCTTCATGCAATGAAAAAGAATACATTTTTCTTTTTAATAGCATTGCCGCAACAGGGATGGGCAGGATTGTGGATTTAAATCAAATTCGATCCAGGAAAATGTAAGACGTCTGAAACTAACCCTCTCTCCCGAATAACTCCTATAGATCCTAAACATTTATCCGAAACTTTCAAATTGTCTATTGCTTATTTTGTTCACTGAATTTATTCTTTTTACTTTCTCTTACCTATGTATATATGTAATATATAGGCTATATAGAGAGAAAGTATTGGATTCATGTCAAAAATTCGATGTCGAGATTTTGATGGATCTTCACGTTTTTGAGGTCCCCTGAATCCAAAAAAGTGGTTTTCGCGACATGGTCTGTCTGTGTGTGTGTGTGTGGGGGGTGGGTGGGTGGGTGGGTGGGTGGGTGTGTGTTCAATTTTAAGCATGAAGGAATTGAGCTAAGAGGTTGAAATTTTACATTTAAGTTAAACACCCCCCGGGACCGGAAAATAAGCTTTTAATCAAAATCGGCCAAAGAGTACTAGTACTTTACTGATGCACTTTTTCAGTTTTTTTCGATTTTCTCTAAATTTGCTCCAACGATTTTTTTTTAAATTCAAAAATCAATTAATTTTTAGATTCTCTTTAAAATGTATATTCTCATTTTGCAATTGAAATCTTCTGAAGACCACTTTACTCTTGTATTTCATAGGGAAGATAGGAGAAATGGTTGCCATGGTAACAAAATATAAATATTTTCCCATACTTATAAATTTTACATCTGAATTCATATGTTCCGTACTGTCGGGAACTAAATATATGTCGACACAAAAAATCTGGTGTGACAAGCACAGAACACAACTTTCGATTACCGAAGGTGAGAGAAAGTTGTGTGCTGTGCGCCAGTCACACCAGATTTTTCTAATTTGAACTTAAGGTGCGCGTCTCTAAAAGCCGTTAGAAGACGATTCCTACCGAGTTACTCTAGGCGGCAAGAGATGGCGTTAGTTTTTCCCAAAAGAATACAAGGCAGTGGCGTCATTTGGGGGGGAGGGGGGCATTTGCCCCCCCCTAAGGGCTCTGATTTTTATAAAATTTTATATTATTCTAAATAAAATGCTCCAAAATACATCTACGAGTATACAAACTGTACAAAATTAAACAATTAATTAAATTAAATATGTTTTGGCTAAATTTGAGTACCCATTTGTAAGTAAATTTTAAGAAAAAAAAAAATGTTTGCCCCCCAAGAAAAAGTTGAAATGACGCCACTGATACAAGGGATTTATTCCATTTCATTTGAAAGATTCCAGCTAATTAATTAAGGGTAAAAATTAATTATTTTTTATCACAATGATTACTAATTTAATTATCTATAAGATATAGAGCGAATTTTTTTTTAAATATCTTTTATTTAATGCGATTAATCTAAAAAAAAAATTATTTTTTCGAAAATCAAAAAAAGGGCTTCTATAAGTTGTAGATAATTTAAATAGTTTTAATTTAAAAAAAAATTTGAGGTCGATAGTTTCAAAATTGTGGCCGCTGGAATCTCCCAAAATTAACACCCCGAGACGAACACCTTAAACTCTCCACCCCTTTAATAATTTAATCAATCAATTAATTAAACAAATTTTTAATTTGTTACTTGAATGAATGTCAGTAAACAAGGAAAAATCCTCGCTATATATACCCATAGCTACTATTATATAGTTGTGCGTTTAATCTCTGGATTATATGCTTTAATTATTTGGTTAGCATGGCTCTATATCTCTCGATAGTTATTATCCTGCCATGTTTAAATATAATTCATCTGAAATGCCCTATAGAGAATTTTACATGAGACTGAATATAGAGAAATAAAATTAAACATATTTTAACGAATAAATATCGCTAAATAACAAAGAGAGAACGGTTTATCATAGCAATTCAGGGGCTCGGAGAGTATAAATCGTTATCATGGCTTTTATAAAGCTTTTTATAGGTGAGGTATTAATAAAACGGAAAATTTTATCCTCACGCTAATCTGGGCAGTTTGTTCTCAAGTTTTAGCCAGAACAGGTGGGTTTTAGTTTAGGAAGAGTAGTGGGAGGTTGGGGTGGGGGGGGGATGTGAAATACGGCCCCCCGGGGACGGTTTGTGACTTATTGCGTGTCTTTGTGTCTCCAAGCCTAATAAATTCCCGAAAATATCGCTTAATCAATGATTGGTTTGG
>JAKCPI010010801.1:0-16151 GCA_023213315.1 Euborellia annulipes
GAATTATTTTCTTGACACCGCATGGTGAGTTTGATAATATACTAATATTCTTATAAAATATATATGTAACAACAAGATGTACTTTTAATTGTTAATATTAAGGGTCCTGAAGAAGGAGCCGTTTGAGCTCCGAAACGTTGGCCTATAGCGGAGGGATATAATCCGAATAAATTTGCCTGAATACTAGCTCTGGATCTATTTATTCACCCTTTTCAATAATATCCACCAGGCTGCCCCCTATCTTCATCAAATATCAGATAATTTTTTATTTTTAATAGTATAAATAGATTCTTATATAGAAAAATCTTTCCAATAAATTTCATTCAATCATCAATTAAAGATAGTTCAATTCAAATCAATATTTTTATTAAATTTTATTGTTAGGAATTAAATTTTTTCTTTACAATTTCAACAAGTTAAGTCATCCCAATTTGATGCCTTTGATTTAGGTTTGAATGAATACTGACTTGATAATTTAAAAATTTACTACATTATTTATGTAACACTCCTAGGCAATAATTATATAAAGAAAATAGTCAAAGATTTTTTTTTAAATTAAATCAATTTCCCTGATATAAAGTATTATTAAACAATTTTTCTTTATAAAATATTATTAAAGATCAATGACCACTGGGGCTTAAAACAATTCTCCTACCCTAACTCTCTTGAAAAATAAATATACCTTAATTAGAATAAATTTATTTATTATATTATTTTTTTATTTTTCAGATGGCAAACAGTGTAAGAAGAGTCATCGCTTGTCATCAACCTGCTAGCTGCTCCTGTCTTCAGGGCTCAAACTGCGCTTCCAGCACCTGCAGTACAACTAAGGCTTGTATATTTTTATTAGCGGGGCGCAGAGCTAGATATATTTAGGTTTTTTCAAAATTTCTTTTTCTTTTTGATTCGACTTCAATAACTTATTTTAGATAGATTAAAAAATAAAAATAGGATGTATTAACATTTTCTTTCTCCATTCCAGGATCCCTAATTTAACCATTTTTTTCAGAGCCCCAGAAGACATCGTGGGATAACAATGGATGTGTATGTAAGTAGGTTTTCTTGTAAAATTTGTATTCTATTACGAATGCAAATTAAAACATCCGCCAGTGGGACATCATCTTCATGAGACAAAACAAAGTGTTTAGCTTTTAGGTTTATCAGTCATAGGAAGGATATGTGTATTGGGGTATCTCTTCATCTCTTTCTATCTTTTTTCTTTTTCAGCTTAATTTAAATGTTAAATACACATAATCCTTTAAGTTAGATATACTACTAGGGGAGATAAAACATTTCTGCGCTCACGCTTTCTTTTTTTTGGAGGGGGAGGGGGTCTAGGCCTCAGGATCCTCTGAGTATCAACTGAATGTTTTTCGATTGGGGAATGATGTTCTTATACTGGCATAGGTGTCGTTATTCTTTCCCCATTGTTTCCCAATAGGACAGCAGTGATTGGGGCACTGCAACGTTAGGTGGTTAGGATAGGGACTTCCAGAAAAGAATGTCTATTCCCTAATTGACTGATGTTCAGGAGAAAAAAGAGGGATTCTCTATTAACGCGTTTTTTTGCAAGAAAGATTATCTAAATCTTTCAATCGAAAACCGGTCGTCCACTGGATTCTTGGCCTGAATGTTTTAGTAGAGGGTAGGTTAGAGGCGGAGTGGTGCGCTCTTTGGATAGGATAGGTGTTGTTTAGCTTTTTTATACATTCCGACCCTCACCATACTCTTACTGAGGCATTCAGGTCCTTGACTCCGGTCTTGTACTTACCGGGATTCGCATCCTAACGCCGTTTTTCTATTTTCATTTCTTCTTCAACTTTACTTGGGTGTGGGCGCGTTTCACCGTTCCGTTATCGATAACTTTTTTGAAATATAGACTTACCTGTCTATCGGGAGTGTTCGTGTTTCGCGATCGTCTCAAGAAAGAAGAGGCTCTCCACTGAAGAGTTAGGTGGCCAACTGAGCCACAGAGGGGATTGGGTGTAGGTTAGATTTTGAAGACAGAAGACTTGGGTTTCTGCGAGTTCTTCCTCAAGGTAACTAATTTTTAATATCTATCAAAGGAATTTGAAAAAAAAAAAAAAACAGCTGATTATTAATGAAATATCATTGACAATACTACTAACCAATTATTATATATTTCAATGATATAAAAAGAGGATGCAGCCAATAATAAAAAGCATCTATTTTGTTAACACTCTTTATTTCGGAACGTTTCGGCTATGATCAACCCTTAAAGCCATCTTCAGCCCTCCAAGCTAGAAATATATAAATACATTCATTAAATAATTGTTTTGTTAATAAATCGTCATAATAGTAGCTAGCTTGGAGGGCTGAAGATGGCTTTAGGGGTTGATCATAGCCGAAACGTTCCGAAATAAAGAGTGTTAACAAAATAGATGCTTTTTATTATTGCCTGCATCCTCTTTTTATATCATTAATCTAATTGTATAACAGCCAGAATTCTTTATATATTATATATTTCATTTTTCAATTCTCAATATTTTTTTCAAATTCCACTTTTAATAATAATAATAATAATATTTATAATTTTCTCCTTTGTTTCAGATGGGTGGTTGGGAGTGGGGGCTGCACTTGGGCGTTCTTCGAATGCAACCAAGTGAATTCTTCAGTACGTAGGCCTAAATATTTAATTAAATCCATTCAAAATAATTACTCAAAGATATAAGAAAAATATTTTCTTTTTTTTTAGTCAAGGGCATAAAAATTTAGAAATATTATTTCTCATCATTCTAAATGCCGTGGTGGCATGAAAATTTCAAGAAAAGCATAACAAGAAAACAAATAACTGGTAAATTGGATCTAAAAACGTCAACTCAAATAAATAAATATATTTTAATTTTGATAAATAAAATAAAATATCAAATCTTAAGTAGGCCTATTAATTTTTTTTTTAATCACGCTAATTTCTTGATATTAATTTTTAAATTTATTTTTTTGTTAGGTGGCACATCAAAAAGAATAAACAAACAAAATAAGAAAATATTCGCTCAATTTTCACTATATCATGTCGCCATATTATTCCCTCTAATAAAGTGAAATAATTAAGAAAAATTATATTCAAATATCAACATCACTGAACTTGTTTAGAAATAAAAATGAATATTTGAATCCTGTGAATACCGATTACTTCGTTCTGGTAAACTTGATAGCAATATAAGAATTGGGCAAATTTATCATTGATCCTCAATATCTTAATGAATCTTTAAAAATCATCTTGCACCAATCAAACTCTACAATCAGCCATAAACATCATGATTTGCCCAAGAACTCTTTTGGAGGATAGGGAGGGGCTGTAAGGGGGAGATGTGGAGGCCCTTTAAAGAAAAATCAACTTGAGAAACAGGTATGTCATCATTGTTACCTTTTGATAAGTGAGACAGATTCTTAAAGATATCCTTTTTTGCAGATTTGACCACTGCAACTGGAATAAGCTGAATTGAAAAGAGAATCCGTCGAATGACCTTCAACTCCTCCTGAAGGTGAATATTTTAGGCTTCTACTGACCATAATCACATAAACATACAAATTCATAAATTTAATATCTGTTTTTAATTTTTAATTATTTTTTTTTTTAGAATTTGAGAACTTGAGCAAAGGCAGCAAAGGTAATTTTTGCCTGGCTTGGGGAGAAGAGGGTGAGTTATCCAAACGGGATTTTTTTAGCCTGCGGGCTTCTTGTCGTGAAACGAGAATATCTTTCATTTTAAGTCTGTGTTAAAGATTCGTTGTTGTTGTTGTTGTATTTATCTATAGGTGTCCACTAATCTTGAGCTAGTTCGCTTTGTTTAGATCTCTTGATTTGTATTTACTTTCTCTTACCTATGTATATATGTAATATATATAGAGAAAATAGTTTTTGTTTAATCAAAATTCGATGGAGATTTTTTGATGGTTTTATAATAATAATAATATTTTAATTGGATTTTTTTTAAAAATATTTTTACAAGACATAATATCATTTAATAATTTACTAAAACTACAAACACTCACTTCCTTTCTTTTATATTTTATTTTTTTGTGTGGTTTTTATTTTTAAATTATTTTATTTTTTTTAAAATTTTTTTTGATTTAGTTTGGCACGTTTTAGGACCCCTTTATGGGTCCCAATGGTCTCAGATTGTGTGTTTGTTTGTGTGTGTGTGTGCGTGTGTTTTATTGTAAGCATGAAGGAATTGATGTTTTAGGATTATATTTTTTTATTTTAAATTCACATATCCCGCTGGTAATCATAATAATTAATAAATTCAAATCATTAATAAAGTTCCTTTTCTTTTTTTTTTTGTTTTGTTTTTTTTTTGTTTTTTTGAATTTTCGCTTTTGATTTTTATTTTAAATTTTATTTATATTTTATTTTTTATGGTGCTTCTTCTGTTGTTCCTCCTCTTGTTTTCTGACAACTTTGTTCTTCTGTGCTTTTTTAGTAGTTGATAGGAAAGATAGGAGTGATGGATAACATGGTAACTTTTTATGAATATAATTTTGCTTATTAATTTATTATATTATATTGGAAAATATTTATGAAACTTAAATATATTTATATAGTAAAAATATGTTGTGACACATTTATAGAACAAAAATAGTTATTCTGGGGGGCGGGGGCTCTGCGCGATTTTTTTAAAAATTTATTTTATATATATTATTTTGGGGTTGTTGGTTCTGGGGAGGAGGTTTTTGGGTGATATATTATTTTTTAATTTTTATATATAATTTAAGTCTTAGATTTTGATGTGTAAATTGATATTTGAAAAATTAATTATTATTATTATTTTTTTCACCACATTTTTTAAAATTATATTATTAAAAGAATATTTAAATAATTGATTTGAAGTGCGAGGATTTGATCTTGACAAATTCAACGCTGATATTTCATTTGCCCTTCTTGATGGCATGACAGCAGCACACCACACGTAATTGTGCGGTCAGTCACACCAGATTTGTTTTTGTTCCCAGTTAGGTAACATTTTTCCCATGGTTATTTTTTTTTTTTCCTTTTCACGCCTCACTTAACCTCGGTGTTAAGATTCAATTTGTTTTTTTGTGGGCTTCAAGAGGCCATTGAAGGTTTTTTTAATTCATAAACTCTTGTTTGGTAGGCGGTCACCTATCCAAAGGTTCACCAATCCTTGGCATTGCTTAACAACAATGAATGTTCTTTTTCTTTTTATTAATATTAAAAATTATATTTATTTAGCTTACGTTATCGATGCATTGCATACCATGTATAGGGTGTGTATAACGAATCAGAACGTAAATAAAACACTCTGTTGACATCTTCAGGCCTCGCCAAAAAAAACAGGAATTTCCAAGTTGCGTCTTCTTCTTCAACTTTTGCCCAATTCACTGATTCTCTTTCCCCACGACATCCGGCGCGTATTATTTCGTTAATACTAGCCGTGCCACCCGCCTTGGGCGGACTCCCTCTTCTTTAGTCATGTAGGCCTACTATACGTTTGAGATAATTAATAGAAATTTGGCCCATTAAGAAATATTTTACCCACCATCTCTTAAAAAAACAACAACTTATTATTGTATTTGTTAAAATATTATTTTAAATGTATTTTATATATATTTTGACTGAAATGTATAGCTGATAAATATGTAGATGTAAAAGTTTCTAGATTTTCAATGAGCAAGCAGCTAAGATTATTTCATCAATTATATATTTACTGTATTAATGTGCCAGGGCCGATGTTTCAGTCCCATTTAGGACCATCGTCAGGGCCAAGCCAACCACTCTCTGTCCATGTATGCACAGGTATAACTCTAGCCTTTGAGGGCAGAGGGGGGCGCCGTTTTTCGTTCGAGCTTTTTTTTTTTTGTAATTTTTCCCCAGATTTGTGATATAAAATGAATTTATTATGAAATTTCAAAAAAAAAGCCGGATGCGCTAGGACACCTATGTCGGTATCGCGCCAGAGGCTTGATGCGCCTGGGGCGGGGGGGGAGGCGAGCGCCCCCCTTCGATCCCACCTGGATATTGTATCCATGATAGGCCTACATATGCACTCTAATTTGGTTATTTTATCTTTAGTATTAACAACGTCTTTAGCCAATATAACCTCTGGCTTGGTCATATATATGTGACCGAAACGTCGGCCCTGCCACATTAATACTGTAAATATATAATCATCATACTATAGTATAAAGCGCTAGTGACTGACTTGCTGCCTATCAGGGCGCTGATTAGTCTGAATAAAAGGATGTTGAGTCAAAGAGGGAAATTTAAAACTTTGATATTTCGCAATTGCTCGCGCAAGGGGCCCAGGGGGCGCAAGCCGAAGGCGTGAAATAATATTACCTGCTTGCTAATAAATCAAAAAACCTTTACATCTATTTTATAAATAACTATCTATGTTATAAGGGACAAAGGAAAAATCTATATATAATAATTGCGGAGTGTCCGTCTGTCTGTCTGTCCGTCCGTCCGTCCGTCTGTCTGTCTGTCTGTCTGTCCGTCTGTCACGCTCTGTTTGACCAACTTCCCGTTGGAATTTTGAAACGAAATTTTGCAGTCTTATAGAGGACGTTATGGAGAGTCCCGGAAAAATACTCGGGTCCCAAAATTCCTATAACTTTTCGAGTTATTAATTCTTAAAGTTACGATTTCTCCCATAGGAAATGTATAGAGAAATATTTAAGTATTCTTTGCAGTTGTGTATTCTATGAAGGTAAACAAATCCTCAAGCAGGCACTGGACTGGAATACTTAGTTGTTAGTAATAATAATTTTCTTTTCATAATTAAGAAAAGGCGAGGGTCCGCCGCAGGCGGGCCCGAGCCAGCTGATGGGGGGGTCCAGGGGGCGTAGGCGGGCGGCGCACAGTGGTTCCTTTCGCTTCAAAAGTGGCCACGCGAAAAAAAACACGAAAGTCAACCTAATTGAAAAACGTTCTAGGATAACAAACTAGAATGTTTGCTGGTTTCAAAACTGTATTTCTTTTTAAAAACAACTCAGCCAGTGCCGAGTTAAAGGTCCTTAAAGTTGAGCAAATCTCAACACTGAATTTTATGCTCTTTTTTGCATGAAATCAAGAATTTTTTTCGAGGGGAAATAATTGTCCAAATTAAATAATTTTTTTACCAAATTATTCAGCGATTTCTCTAGTTTCAAAATAATTTTTATGTTTTTACTTTCCTTATTAAATTATATTGTTTTTAAGGCCCTTTGTAAAAAATAAAAAATACTCCAAAAATTTTTTAAATCACTCTTTTTCATTGATGGTTTTAAATTACTTTAAAAATTGGAATATACCAGAAGATAGCCAAAGAGTTAGGGAAAATGGTCCAATAGTCATCTTTTGCCACTTTTTGCCCTTTTGGGAGTTAGAGGCCGTTAAAGTCGGAGCGCGCGCTTTTTCAATAGGCTTTCTCTTCATTTATACCACAAGTTAAATCTATTTTATCAAAATAAAAGCAAATATGATTAAAAGATATCATTTTAAATAACTTTTAAGTTGTTTGCTATTCGATTATTGATGCGTTATACCCAGCAGAGAGGTTTTTCATTTACCTGACTTCGCTCAGGAAAACCCACTCTTCATTGTTTATAAATTTATACATTTTTGCTTAAAAAATATTTAAAGACCTGAAACAAAATCGGAACAAAAGTACTAGTATTTTACTGATGTACTTTTTCAGGTTTTTTCGATTTTCTCAAAATTCGCTCCAATGATTATGATTCAAATTCAAAAATCAATTATTTTTTAGATGCTCTTTAAATTCTCATTTTGTCCCCCAAAATTCTTTGAAGCACACTTTACTCTTATATTTCATAGATAAAGACGCAAAAAATCAGATGTAGTAAGTACAGAACACAACTTCCAATTATCAAAGATAAGAGAAAGTTGTGTGCTCTGCGACCATTCACACCAGATTTTTTCTTAAATGACATTAAAAAAACGTGATTTAAAAATTCTACCGTTCAAAATAGTAATTATATCAAATATAAAAAAAAAATCGCTTAAAAAAAAACTTTTATATTTTTGTTTTCCTTAAAAACATTCAAACTACATGTGTCCAAATTTCTTTATTAAAAAATATAATGTATTTATAAACTTATTGATTAATAAAGAAGAGAAAATAAGCTAAAAATTTATTTTATTAAAAAAAAAAAATTCGCGTGAAAAAATTTTTTTTCTTATTTATTTATTTTTTTCTTATTTAATTTTGTTAAAGAACATTAAAAAAACATGTGTGCAAATTTTTATTAAAAAATACCATGTAATAAAAGATTTATTGATTAATAAAGGAGAAAAAATTCGCTTCAAATTCAGTTTTTACAGTGGATTATTTTTTAACGCTTTTCCTTAACTAGAATTATTAAATCTAATAACATATTCTTAAAGGGCATACTTAAACACATATATATAAATATTTTCATCAAAAAGTACCAACTAATAAAAAAGATATAGGCCTATGACCGCTTTTGAAGCGAATGGGACCACTGTGCGGCGCGGCTAGTTTAATTATATTTATAGTTTTTATTATATTTCTTTTGGAAGATTTAATTATTATATTTCAAAAAAATTGTCTTAAAATTTTGCGTCTAAAAATCCTGTTAAAAAAAAAAAAAAAAATTCTCCATTTTTCTGAGCAATTTCAGAATGGCGAGACCTCAAATCTCTCATCTGCTCACGCAACTTTATACATTGATTTTTATTTTGTTAGAATTTAATCCCCCAGATAGTTTCTAATCCACGATTTTCAAAGGAATTATCTCCTTGTTTTAGAAGACACCCTTGCTAAGGGTGAATCTTCACAGAGGGGGGTGGGCGGGAAGGGGAAGTTGCTCACGAGTATAGGATAGAAGAATAGCACGGAGGGAGGGAGTGATAGCAGGCATGTGACATTTTTCTTTCCTAGGAAATGAATGACTAATCAATGATAGATGATAATTTGTTCTAAACAGAGGAAAAAACAAATTCCTATGAAATCATGCTAATAGAGAGAGAGGTTGTTAACTTGTGCTCTATCTATTCTCACATCGTTTTAACCTCAAAGAAAAAATAAATTCGGGCATTTATATTATAACATTTTTTTTTTTGTAATTTCTAACAACAAAACGTTATCTATTTTGCGCGATTTCAGGTTACATACATACTCCGGTCAAATAACAGTTGGAACTTTCCTCTCACAAAGCTCATTTTTTGAACATTTCTTGAATTCCACCATTTATTTATTTGCTATCATCCCCTTTAAATCAAGGCCAATGAATGAGTCGATAGTGAATTAATTAATTTATATACATGATGCTAGTTGATGGCTTATAGCCTGGCCAGGCCTACTTAGTGACGTCATTTGCATTTGCCCCCCCCCCCCCCCCCACACACACAAGGGCCAAAATTTTATATTATTCTAATGCCGGGTGGCAAGAACGTATTTAACGGTTCGTTAAACGCTATTGGTGGTTTAAATAATTTTGTGTTGCAAAAAACGTATTTAAAGGTGATTGGTTCGTAAAAGCAGTCTTTAAACTAAAGGTTGAAAATCGGAGCTTTAAACTATAAAGTATCCACTAACCTGATTTGATTAGGACAAAGAATAAAGAAAAAAATTTAGAATTGATTTTCCCCCACCTCAAAGGAAACAAATATGTTTTTTTTGTTATATTATTAAAAAATAAAATAAAATAAATAAATATCATTGAGAGAAAAATAAATAAGCCCAGATGTATAAACAAATGGCATGTACGTATTGAGAAACAAACATTGTATTATTTTGCTATTTGTATTTATTCAATAATAATAATAAAAACTAACAATAAGCGCCCAGGGAGGGAGCAATCACAAAAACAAAACAATTTCAATAAAAAAATCTCATCAACATTTAAATACGTAGGGCTACGAATCAAATATAAGGTGTAGGCTGTGGCGATTGAGACAAGAGGCGCCAGCCAGGAGAGAAGGCAAATTAAGACGATTTTAAAGATGATGTTTTGCGGCTGAATGACTATTAAGGGCGTCCAGGAGAGACGTCTTAACGTACCTTAAAAAAAAAATCTGGTGTGACTGGCGCACAGCACACAACTTTCTCTTACCTTCGGTAATCGAAAGTTGTGTACTGTGCTTGTCTCACCAGATTTTTTTTGTGTCGACATGTATTTAGTTTTCGACAGTACAGTATATTCGATTTTCAAGATGTAAAATTTATAAGTATGGGAAAATATTTATATTTTGTTACCATGGCAACCATAGGAGAAATCTCCTATCTTTCCTATGAAGAACAAGAGTAAAGTGGTCTTCAGAAGATTTCAATCACAAAATGAGAATATACATTTGAAAGAGAATCTAAAAAATAATTGATTTTTGAATTTAAAAAAAAATCGTTGGAGCGAATTTTGAGAAAATCGAAAAAAACTGAAAAAGTACATCAGTAAAGTACTAGTACTTTTTGGTCGATTTTGGTCAAAAGCTTCGTGTCACGTCCCATGGGGGTGCCTAACTTAAATATAAAATTTCAACCTCCTAGCTCTTTTAGTTCTTGAGATATTTTGTTCACAGACACACAGACAGACAGACACACACACAGACAGACCATGTCGCGAAAACTACTTTTTTGGATTCAGGGGACCTCAAAACGTGTATATCCATCAAAATCTCGACATCGAATTTTTGACATGAATCCAATACTTTCTGTCTCTATATATATTAAGATATATATAGAGGTAAGAGAAAGTAAAAACTAGACTATTATAAGGAATATTTCAATGCGGTTTTTTTTTAAATGAATTAATTCATAAGAGATTATTGGGACATCGAGCTATAATTCTTTTAATGACTTATTAAAAAATTATCGTAATTAATTTTTTTGTTATCAAGCAAATACAAAAAAACAATCTGTCCCAATAATCTTTAATTTTTGTTTAAATTTAAAAATGAATTTATCTTTATTATTAATCACATATTAATTAAGAAATGTTTAAAATAAGCTTAGATGATTTATTTAAAAATCAAGTGTCAAATTAGTTCAGCATTCTTGCAATAGATGGCAGGCTAGTCAAACAGACCATCCCCTAATAGCCTATATTTATATATTTTTATAAAAGATACATAATATATAATATTATTTTTGTTAAAAGATCAATGAAAATCAACCAAATGCATTAAATATTATTAGCTACCATTCTGACATCTCTTGGCAAATTTTTGAAATATTTGGTCATACTTTTTATGACACACAACGCCATCTTAGCGGGAAAAACATGCGTAACCACTTTGCTCGCTCCCGTTCCCCCTTAATATTAGGGCTATTAAAATAATTCAGATTTACAAGTCCGCTGCCATCTTCACTTCTTTTTTTTGCGAAAATTGATTAATTGCACAGGCCCACAGCGATTTTGGTGTCGGGGTATTTAGAGCTAGCGATTCCTGGGTATATGGGCAACCCTCATTTCAAAAATGCCATCAGTTTTGCTCCTGTTTTAGAGATATAGGAAATTCTCCTCTTATTTTGAATTTTCTGTGCTTTATTAAGGCGTTACCCCTTAAAATTAAGCAGATAGTTGAAACCTGGTGTGTATACTCGCATAGCACACAACTTTCTCACACCAGATTTTTGTGTAGAGATATACTCTATTTGGTTTTCCATAGCACATTGTGTTTTAAATGTTGAAAGCTTGAAATAAACTCTGGTTATTTATCATATTTGGACATTTTATACACAATATAGATTCGTAAATAAATACAAAATTTCATAAGAGTCGGAAAAAAAAAATTTTAATGCGTAAAAAGTTAAGGGGACCCCCTTTTGAATCGAAATTAACATACAAATCCCTATAGGAAATTAACATTAGGCCTATGAGAGAAGGCGGAGAGACAGCCGATAATGTTTGCAAGTGAGAGAATTGAATTTGAATTGAATTGCTTTTATTTTGCTCTGAGGCGATTTGCCTCCTAGAGCATCAAAAATACAAAGAAAATAAACAAACAATTATAAACCAGTGTATAATAAATAACCAGGATTTAAATTAACTACCAGCCCCTCCATCCCCTCAGAGGAATTTTATGGCGTCGTCGTGATCTCTAGACATTAAAGTTCAAAAACACACTTAAATTTACTCGCCCTCTCTCTCTTTCTCTTGTATCTCGAAGAAACAAAAAAAAAAAAAATAAATAAAATAAATTTAATCAAAAGTTTTATTTTTTTATTTTTTTCCCATCTTTAAGATTAAATTTTAATATCTTTCTTTAATCTTTTAGAATCTTCCTAAGATTTTTAGTTTCTTTTATATATAATATACATAGGCGTAACTAGGGAGTGCCGGGGGGCGGCCCCCCGGTAGGCTCGTGCCCCCCCCAAGGAAAATTGAGAAAATATGAGGATTTCCAGGCCCCCCCAGAGGATAGCTGGTCCCATGGTCCCCCCACCCAACCAAATTCCCTAGTTACGCCCATGGTAATATATAGAAAATGTCAAATATTCGATATGGAGATTTTGATGGAAATACAGGTTTTGAGGTCACATAAGTCTAAAACCATGTCATGGTTCTTCAATCTGAGTGAAAAAAAATATAAAGAAAGAGCTTCGATTCAGTTGAAATCATGTGGCGGATAAGCAAGGGGGGGGGTAAAGGGAGCAATTACCCCCCATCCCCCTCCCCCTCCCCAAGATAAAAAAAATTTATTTTTAATGTAAAATTTTAAAATTAATACTTAAAAATTTGATTTGTATTTTATATTCTGGCAAACAAGTACAGAATGCGCCTTTAAATTACCGAAATTAAGAAAAAATAGTATGCTGTGCGACGAGTCACACCAGATTACCCCCCCCCCGAGAATCACCTCTGGATCCGCTCTTGGTTGAAATTTTAAATTTTGCTAAGGTAGCCCTATGCTTTTTAAATAAATAAATTCGAAAAAAGAGTACTAGTACTTTACTAATGTATTTTTTAATTTTTTTATCAAGCCCGTGACCTGTTTTTGCTTAGAGCGTAGACGTGTGTGTTTCTTTTATAATGTAATTGTTGATAGAAAATATAGGCCTACCTGAATATCAAATAGATAGATCTCGAAAATTATTTTAAAAATAAAATTTTACTAATATTTTAAAAATAATTAATCAACGTACGTTCATTAATTTGTATCTCCAAGGTAACTTTCTCGAAAAGTTATTAATCACTCCATTATTAATAATTTATATAATTTACTTCTTCTTAAGATTCAGCTCCAGATTGTCGGGAGAAAAAGGGAAGCTGTGTGTGTATGCTATGCGATGGGGGTGAGAGAGCATCCCCTAAGACAAATAACATTTTCGAAGGATCGAACTCAACGCCACAAATCTTTTTTAAAATAGACTTGTTCTAAAAACTTTGGCTATTTATTGGCTGGCTAGGAATTAGTATGAATTGCTAGTGAAAGATTTCGGACATCGATAAGTTATTGTCCTCACGCTTATTTTCTTCTGTTTTCCTAAGTTTATTTATGTCCCCGTCTGTTGATTGTTGCCCTGTAGGACAAGGAATAGCGAATTCCTTAGGGGGGATGGTTACAATCACAATCTCTCTTTCGCTTTTCAATCAATTTTTTGAGAAGAAGAAAGGCGCAATTTCATTTCGGTGTATTAATATCTCCCGGGGTTTGGAAATAACTTCCATTAGCAAATAGAAATAAATAATATTAGCTTCATTTCATGTGTAGGGGGAGTAATAATAATAATAATAAAAGAAGTTCGCCTTTAGGCTCTGCTTCAATTGGTAAATAATATCATGACCAGTATAATGGTCACTCGAAGATAATCCCGAAGACAACTAATTGCTCCAACATCGGATTATTTTCTGCAATTAGTCTCAAACTAAACACAAAATTTATTATACACACAAAATAAGATTAAGAAAAACGTGTAGGGTCCTAAACCCCCGGCAGGAGCGAAGTTCCTCACGCCTCTTCTTCAACTTCAGAATATAATTTAATAAGAATATTATTTAAATAGACAGGAAAGTTAGGGAGCTACGCCCGCTGGAACCTCTTACTCGCCTTTGGCGAGCAATTTCCCGCCTAATGTAGATAGAAGGAAATAAAGAGAAGGAGAAGTTGGGCGTGGCCTCGCCAAGACCGGCTAATCTCGCCTTCCTCCGCCATCGCTCGGGCGCTGGGAACGCATTTTTGTTAGGAACGCGTTTTTGTTATGTTACATTTTCTCCCAGTTCACCCCAGCGTAAGCCGCGTTAAAGAACTTCGTTTCAAAAACTGAGAAAAA
Organism: Euborellia annulipes; assembly: GCA_023213315.1. Classification (NCBI taxonomy): domain Eukaryota; kingdom Metazoa; phylum Arthropoda; class Insecta; order Dermaptera; family Anisolabididae; genus Euborellia; species Euborellia annulipes. The sequence continues at coordinate 14,220 of JAKCPI010010801.1, forward strand.
GCAATTGGTTTCTTCATTCAGTCAATGTTTCATATGTATAATCCCAATATAACATATTTAATATAGTGGAATCCCAATAATTCTATAGCCCGATTATTGGTATTTCTCGAGTTTGTTGTAAAAAATCTAAAAGCTCAATATTTTTATAAATCTTTACGTTTCAGGTCATATTGGCAATGCGCTGATATTGTGTATATGCTGCTAATATGTTTGTGTATGTAGCTTTTTATTGTGATTATATCTCATGCACTATTCATCGAATTTGGTTGAGGTTTGGCAAATTTATAGCTCTAAATGGCCATAAGAAGGTGTTTAAAACGAGGATTTAATTTGCTCATAGATATATGGAAGCAGATAATTTCTCAAGGTTTGAAATATAACAGTTAAAATTTGATTAATAATCCCCCCCTTCTTCCCTTCAATATTGAAGAAGCTAGGAAATATGAATTGATGATATGTAAGTATTAATAATATATTATTTTATTTTCAGATGCTGATTTTTCTTTGGGATCTTTGGTGGCTCCTACATTTCTTTTTGGGAAGTGATCACCCGGCCAATTGATTACCCCTCCCTTCACTTGCGGCGCATTTTCCTGATTGGTAAGAATATGTATTTTTCTTATTTATTTCATTTAAAATATTCTCATAGCTTTTTAATTTTCACTAACAAGTTTATTTATGACCTCGGGCCTTAGTGTAGTGGGTAGCGTTCTGGCCTTTTTATTGGCTACCAATCCAGTTGGAATAAATAGAGAAGGGGTCAAAACTGGCCGAAAAATACCCTTAAATGAAAAAACAAAAGTTTGTTCATTTAATTTTATTCCAATGGAACAATACTCGTAACTTCTATTTTAACATTTTTTTTTTTTAATTTCATAAAGAAAAAAAAAAATTTTAATTAAAAGTAACAAATTATTATTATTTTATTTAATCAAAACAATCCTTGCATTTTAGAGAAAATTATATCCTTTATCGGAATTCAAAATTTAAATATCAAATTTTTTTTTTGTTTGACATGTTCTAAAATGTTCCTCTTTAATATCTAATAATTGAGAGAGAGAGAATGAAATATATATCCGGAGACAAAACCTTCTAATTTGTGTGAGCGGGCTGTTGAGATAGTTTTTATCACTAGATAAGGAAGGGTCTGAGGATGAATTAATTGGTGGAATTGATTAAATTAGCGATTGTGCCTGGGGGACGAGCCTGAAACTGGATGCAGGCATGCGCATTCATCTTTCTCTATCTATCCGTTAAATGAACACCCTTAATTATACATGTTTAATATATATCACTGGTGTTCTCCCCCCTCCCAGTTGAAAAAATTTATGCGGGCGCTAATTTTGCTTAGCGGTAGACAAAATTTCTAGTAGGGAATTTTTCCAACATTTTTTCAAATCCTTATGGCTTATGTTTAACTTGTTACCGCCCGCCTACGGGCTAGAGAAAAGCTCTCAGTGAAATATTTAGTATTTACTCAAAGGGAGCTTCTCAAATTTTATTAAATGAAAAATATGGGAGAGGAATCTTCTTGTGAAATATTGTTATTTACAGTTTACCTTAACTGATAATTTATTATGTAAAAAAAATAAAAATTTTTTTTTAACACACACTTTTTCTCATTCGCACTCACACTCACATTCACACACTCTTTTCGGCAACTTAGGCCATATAAGACTTTACAATAACCGTTATATATGAGATATATATCTATTGGGAGTTCAGGCATTTCTATTTAAGCCATTTGGTATCCAACCATGACTTAAATAAAATCATCGGACTGCTTGGGGTCCGAACCCCGCGGCGTTCCGGTATAGAAGGTAGGCACGCTACCAACTGGACCAAGCCCGTAGGCAATAAAAAGATGCTTTTATTTAAATTGACCTAAAGTAAATTGTTTTGTGTTTACATTGACGAATACTTATGACTTTT
>JAKCPI010010803.1:0-26701 GCA_023213315.1 Euborellia annulipes
CATGAAAGTATCCATTAAAAAATATATAATATTTTTTTTTAAAACAATGAAATAATCACAAGTAGAAAACGCATGGGTGGGACTTAATATTGTCCCTTTACTTCGTAATGCCTGGTATATAAATTTTACGGTGTATCTTGAATTCTAGTATATCGACGGAAACTAAATATATCTCGACACAAAGAAATAAGGTGTGACCAGTCACATCGGATTTTTAGTTGATAAGTAAAATTATAATCTTTAACATTTAATAATAATGTTTTTTTTACAAATCCTTGGATCAATCGGATAACCATGCAAAAGAAAATTTTTTTTGTAATATCTATGCAAATGAAGGAAGGTATTCAATTAAATTTGGTTTTATATTAATATTTGAGATATAGATTTTAATCAAACAAAAAAAAATCTCATTTAATTTAATGAATATATTTTAATAAAAAAAAAAAAATTCTGCCCCTGGAAAAAAAATATTGAAAAATTTTCGGTAATATATTTTTTCCTTCTCACACTACTACTACTATAAATTCATTACTGCTTTCTCTCTTTCCGTCTCTCTTAATCCAACCCTCACACAAATGCATAACACATATACAGAGAAGACGACTATATTAATCCAAGGCTTGGCTGTGGCTTCAAAGATGGGTGGGGGGTTCGTATAAATTTTATAAGTGAGTTATGAGCAGAGGAATTTAATCGCGCGGGTTGGGCCGCGGGAATTCGCACCCTTGATTGAATCACCCACACTCTCGCAGCGATTTAATTAAAATCTGAATCGGATCTATTTCTGTTCATTATATACCCCGAGCTGTGCTTGGGGGATGAGTGAAATATGCCTGGGTCCATTGGATGCTGTTCGATTGGTATGCACCATTGCATCAGTGCGGGCAGCCAGCCAGCCAGCCAGCCCGGATGCATTCGGCCCTTTGGCTCTTTTGTACAGATAATTGCTGCATCCCCGACAAACAATTCATTGGTTTAACAACAAACACACACATGCGCATAACAATTTAGCGACATATTTTTTTTTTTTTTTCATAATAAATATTTATCCCGATTCGGAAATTTAAACTTCTTTTTAGCTGTTTTCGAGATGAATATAAAATTTAATAAAAAAAAAAAAAGAGAGAATGTAATTAAAACTTTTTAATAAAATGCAATTTATAAAAATTATCTTTTTTGATTATATGATTTATAATAGCATTTAAACTTAGCTTTTATAATAACAAGAGAGAAGGATTTTATAAAACTAAAGTATAATTTTTTTTAGCTGTTAGCATTAATCTCAATTGGAATAAAAAGAAAAAAAGGAAATTCATTTAGAATAATTTAGACTGTAATTAAGACGTCCAAATTTTGCTATTTTCGTAAATAGTCTATATTTTTTAGTAGAATATTTATATTTTACTTTCATCTACGGTGGGCGTATAAGACAAGAGGGGTTCAGACCCTCACCAAGAAATTTAATAAAAATAAGAGAAAGTAATAATGTATAAATGGTTCTGAAAAAATAAAATATTCAAATTTAAAAAAGTTTTTAATTAAAATATTGTCTTTGAGAGGGATATTTAAAAAAATATAGGTATATATGTGTGTGTATATATATATATATATATATAAATATATTTTATGGGAGAGGGCGGAGGGGGGTTGAATCTTCAAATATGATTTCGTCCTACTGGTTCTCCCTCCCCTGAAAATATATGACCCACACCAAAGGGGGTTTTTTTTTTTTTTTTTTTTAAACAATATATATGACCCACACCAAAGGGTGTTTTTTTTTTTTTTTATTTCAAACACATTCTTTTTTCTCTCATTCACACACACATACACACAGTATTTTCTGCAATTTAGGCCATATAAGACTTTAAACGATACCCATTATTTGTAAATATATTTATTGAGGGTCCAGGATATCCAATTGGTATTCCAAATGGCTTAAATAAAATCATCGGACTGCCTGGGAATCGAACCCTCGAACCTTGGTATACAAGGCAGGCGCGCTACCAAGTACGCCAAGCCCGAGGGAAACTAGGGATATAATAATTAATGAAATGAAAATTTCAAATCTCCACAACAATAAATTTTTTTCCAAACCATGAACATTGTTTTTTGGTTAAACGAAAAAAAATTAATCAATTTTTTTTTTTTTTTTTTTTTTTTTGTACTAATAAGTTATGTACCACGAGCTTTATATCATTTTGTAAGGTAAAAAATATTGAGGGCTGAATAACTCCGTGTCCCAGCCGGAAAATAGAGAATTAAAAAAAAAAAAATTAAATCTTTATAAATAAATTAAAAATCTTTTATTCTAAAAAGATTTCCGTTCTTCCCCGTCTTCTCTCTCGAGAAATAATTAAGATATCTAAAGAATGCATTTGTTTTTTAAAAAGAATGTATAACCAAATAGGAATTTGCAAACGATAAGACTCATTCATTCAACACAAAAATTAATGCCTAACGGGATTATTGGCATTTACATAATTAGCATATCAATATTCACATTCCATTAAATGATGAAAAATATATGATATTTAGCTATTGTATTTTATATGGTATTTATAATTAATTATACATGTATAATAATAATTTTGTAATCTATAATATTATAAATTAAAATGTTCCGCAAATAATTTTAAAATAAAATAGATATTTATGTTTTTACATTATTTTAGTATTGTTATTTTATTGTTAATACTGTAATAGAATTCTTAATATCACAATTTGAAAGCTTTTGATATTCACTGTTTTTTTATATTAAGGAATATATTCTGCTCATTATTATACGGAAATAGATGATATATTGTATAAAATATACTGCCTGTTAGATGAGTTTTCCATTAGCTGAAAAAATTTAATAATTTATGTTAAATTAAATTCTAAAAAATTTTTTGTTTCATATAAATTTAGTAGAGAGATTAATTTGAGTGCACTATGTATATGATTGATATGTATAGGGGTTAAAGAATGTATATGTGCGGAAGTTATTTTAAAATCATTAAATAATTTTGTTAATTGTAGTATATAGGTTAAGATTCAATTGTTAGTAATGTGAAGTGAGCAATTCATGTGAACAAAGTGAAGTTGTCTACGAATATAAGCGAGGTGAACATAGCAACACAAGTAAAAAAAACACCAAATCCTCAATTAGTTTTCATTGTTAAAAGTGAATGCATCTACCTGATGACGGCTGCAGAATTAGCTACCGAAAAGTTGTATTTTATTGTATGTAATTAATAACACGTTTTGTATTAATATTCGCTTAAATAAGTGTATGCCGAAAACGTCTTATTTCTAATATTATTTCTATGTTTATTTCATTGTCTTCGATTTAAGGTATTCTAGTTCATTTATTATATAAGAAAAATAATATTTTTTCTCAAAATCCCCCCTGAATAAACTTTAAGTTTTTAGTTAGATAAATAATAATTTTTTAGAACGATAATAAAATAAAAATTCTAATTATATGAAATAATTCTGTTGGAAAAATGAAAATGTTTAAATGATTAAATAAATATACCGTATTTCCTTAATTATTAATGATAATTTTAATTTTTATCTCTCATATTTGTGTCCTTCCGGTTAATAAAACAAAAAAAAAAAAAGATTTCCAAGTGTATATAAAAAAAAAAATATTAAAATTAACCTCATCAATAATTCATTTGCTACTGTATAAATATAAAAAGAAATGTAAAAAAAAAAGTTGGGGTTAAGGTTGTTCGGATAGTACATCGTAAGTCATAATAGAATCTAAATTTTTTTTTAAATAAAATTAAAAATTTCAATGCCAAAATTCCTTATTATAATTTAGTCGTGACCTATCATAGTTTATAATTGGATTAAGTTAATAATTTAATTACCAAAAATAATAAATGAATGACTTTCGACTTGAGCAGTATTTCACGTAATATAGAACTGGCAACATTGCATTCATCAACTATCTATTTTAAATCTTAAACGCCTTAAATTTTATTTTATTTAATATATTACAATGTTTAATGCAAATCAGTTTAAACACAATGGACGATTTGCGAGAAAAAATATTGTAAAATTGAAAAAAAAAATGTATCTGACATAGAGAAAAGAGAATTATTTTATGCGACGTTGCCAGGCTGGTCTGACTCTCGAGAATTCATTATTTTTAAATATTAGCGACTGTCATTTTGGAGAATTTTTTGACTTTCTTGTTAAAATATCTTTAAAAGCGGTCGGCAGAAACTTTTGGTTTTATTTTTAACGTATTCCTCGGAAGTGAATTAATAAAATGTAAGTTTTTTTGTTTTTGTATCTATTGCAGAGGTGGCTATATAATTCGATATGTGTGCGTTTCGTCGTTATTCCCCATAGGCTACATGTTAAATTTCAATTTTTTAAAAATTAATTACACGATAACCCTGTGTCAGATCTGCTTCAAAATTTTATTTTATACGTATTTGATAGTGATTAATAACATATTAAAAAATTAGCTTTTAATCTACCAAAGTGCTTTAATGTCCGAACAACCTTAATATAATAATAAATAAGGAATTTCTCCCATTAGCTCTTTTCTAATATTTAAAACATTTTATATATCGTTAAATCCTAAATGAATTGTAATATTTATAATTAATAGTCCCAGGACAAAATGCTTTTAAAATCCGCTTTAAATAATTAGGATTAATGAGCTTAAAATGGCCTAGGGGCCAAAGTCATATTTTAATTATATAATGGGGGAGGAGGGAAAATGAGGAGAGGGGGAGAAAAACACACACACAAAATGCCTTTTTCCAAAAATACATTTATAAAATTTAATTTTTTAGTAAGGGTGAATGAACTTAATTAGCTAATAGATATTTATAAATCAATAAAATTCATTAACGCCGGTCTAAAAAAAAAAAAAAAATGCCACCGTTAAACAAATTTTCTTGAAATTTTGATTAATTAAACTAAGTAAAGATTTTGAATAATGACTATAATAATAATACAATTAAATTAGTAAATAAGGACTCAAAAGCTTAATTTAAATGAAATTGATCAAAAAGAAAATTTAATCTATCATAAATCTTCTGAGGATAATAGAAGCCTGGGAAATTTATAGCTGAGGTGAGGTAATTGAGGAAAGTTCAAAGAGGAGTCAATAAAAACAATAAATTAATTAATTCATTGTTTTCAGCCCCACCTTGGGTCAATACAGAAACGATTAAATTAACTAATTTAATCGAAGACTTTTTACAGAATTTTGTCTCATAATCAAAATGAATATTTTATATCGATTGGGTGAACTAATGCAAAAATAAATTTGAAAAAAGATGAACTTCAAAAACTACTTCAATTTATTTGCAAATATTTCGGCTCTTATACAGAGGCCATCTTCAGTGCATATATGAATTTTATGAGAGAGATTGGTACACTGGCATAGAACGTCCAGGCTCAATTGTTCACAAATATATTTTTACAAATTTTTACAATCTCTCTCATAAAATTCATATATGCACTGAAGATGGCATCTGTATAGGAGCCGAAATATTTTCAAATAAATCGAAGTAGTCGAGAGTAAACGGAAGCTCCTTTTTTTTCTCCTTAGGGAGCGTACAAGCTATTACGTAACGCAATTTGGGGGGAGGGGGGTCTCGTAAAACGTTACCATGCGTTACAAGGGGGGAGAGGGGGGTTGAACAACGAGTTAAGTAACTGCTATTTTAGCTACTTTCCGGTACTTTGAGATAAAAATGGCCACTTGAGTGTTACGTAACGACCGTCTAGGGGGGTCCAGAAAAAATGTTACGGCGCGTTACATGGGGGGAAGGGGGGTCAAAATCTTCAAAAATTGCGTTATGTAATACTTGTACGCTCCCTTATCGTCCTCATCTACGATCCCCAACTACAAGGCTACTACTGAATTTGAAAAAGATTTGATGTTTTAAGAGTATTTCCAATCATGTGGTTACTCTTGGGTGTAACTTTCATATGAGCATACTGAGGTGGGTCCCCGTTTCCTCTCTTAGGAGGAGTCATTTGTGGTAAAATATTAATTTTAAAGAGAAGGAATTTTATCTGTTCCTAAAGTTATTGTTATAAAAATATATCAAAATTAATTAATATTTCAGTTTTAGATTTTATTAGCGACTGTCTACCGATAAATAATATTAATACCGTTTCGGTTGCCTTGCCATTTTTAGGCCTACAAAAAACAACAATATACAACTTTCACAAATTTACAGATCATAGTTTGTTATCTCTGACTCAAAGCTCGGTATATAAGGCTGTGAAATTTCACAAAAACTTTCCTTATATCTCAGATAGCTAATTATAAGATATGTGAAAAAACTCGAAAAATAAGCGTTTTCTTGTTTACTTGTTTACTATCGGTCGGATAAGTTTGCTAGTTGACTATAACTAAAGAAACCGACCTTTTAGTATTTATTTGTTAATAAATGCTAAAACGCAAACGCTTGCCTTAACAAATTGATTAAAAATTCCCTAGAGCCGTTAGGCTTAGTCTCTCTATCACAAACCAATTATCAAATATTGATCGATCGCTCAAAACAAAACAAAAAAAAAATATTAAAATCGGATTGAGTTCAGGATAATTCTTTTTAATCGAAGATCATTAGTGAGACTAATCCGGTTTTAGAGACGACTGATGTTAAATCAGGATAAACATGACGAGAGATTTCACCCCGATTTGGACGCTATTTGTCGATCCGATTGTATCACGGATGACACCTATACGGATACAATTAAGGACCGGTCACCAATTACCGGAAAAGGGTTGGTTTTGAGGGTGCGACTATTATGCGGGAAAAGGGCGGGAAGGGTTATTAATTAACCAGAAGCCTAATCAAGGTCCTAGGCTCCCATATTGTGTGTGTGGGGTAGCTAGGCTACATGTTGCCTTGTTCGAAATGAGTCTCTGCTTGGCGCCAATTTGCGTCCTGACGCCAACCAGGAGGTGAGGTTCCAACCCCTTTATCCTCCCAGCAATTGTCCACACACACACACACACAAACACAAAACGATGGCCGATTACATTTAATCAAACCCTCTTGTCCCCCGTTCTCTTCTCATTGCCATTCCTATATCTAAACCAAGCCGCCGCCGCCAATTGGCTAAAATAAACTAATTAGCCAAATGCGAGGATTTATGGCTCGAAAACCGAGAGAGAGCGTGCTCGAGAATGCCAAACTAACTATAGAACAGAAATACTAGCAACCTATGAATACGAAATATATTGATTCATTTTCAAGACGAAGAAGGGTGGGGGGAGAAGAAAGATGGATGGTCAGGAATTAGGAGTTTCTTAACTAGGGAATTCCAAGCGCGCTTTTTATTTAATTCTATTATAAAATTTAATTTAAAAACACAATAACAAGATTTACTAAATAAAATAAGATTTGTTGCGAATCACCTTTTTTATTTCAACTATTAAAAAGTAACAAAAAGTTTATTAAAAGAAGAGGAAGAAGGGGGAGGGACGTAGGGGGGTAACAAAAACAAAATTAAATAAAAACTAGTTATCAAATCGTCAGAATATTGTCTAACTAGAGAAAAGTATGAGTCAATTTATATTTATCTTCACTTTTTGAAACGTATTGTATTGACATAGTATATAGGCCTACCGTATATTTAAATTCTTGACCGTAGGCTCTAGTTGTTTGAAAAATCGTATTATCCGGCATCTGGCTGTAGCCATCTATCGGCACCCCGTGAAGTTACATTATTTCCAATCTGTAACTCCTTTCTTCGTTCATTTCTAACTAATGAACTAATCCCTGTTTCTAATTCCCGGTTCCTTTTATCCAATCCCTTCAATGCTAAAGAGGATGTCCTAGTTTGAGGAGGGACTCCCTCAGCACCCGCGTATAGCCTACTCTTTTCGAAAAATGCATCACTGAGAGGGAACTTCCACAGTGGAAGTTCCTTCCACAGGACGGGATGTACTTTTCAGATCAATATTCTCATAAAATATATTCAAATAGTTATTTATTATTTTATAGGACTTATTTTAACTTAATGAGATGAAATAATTAAAACGTTGATAAAAGCACCATAAAAATAAATGTCAGTTTAGATATTAGCGATCACTTTGCATACTAATTAACATTAAAAACAAAATCAACATGACAAGAAGATAAGATTAATATTTTATTTTTTAAATAATAATATTCCAAAATTTTTTTATAGTTCTGGTGATAATTGAAAGGTAAAAAATAAAGATTAGTGGACTATACCCGAGATTATGACGTTAAAGCAGGCTGACAAATTTCAAATTTTTGTTTGTGTTTTTTAATTTCGAGCAATCTGAGAGTCGCCTTTTATATTAAGGGGTTTTTTTTTTTTTTTTTTAGAATTTAAAAAAAAAAGAAAAGAGGAAAGAAAATCGATTTTCATTTACCTTTTACAAATGATCTTTTCTCTATCTAACTGATCTTTTATTTAAGATGTAATAGGGCTTTGGTTCCAAAATTAAGATGTTAGTATAACTCAATTCTATTCTTTTGAAAAAATAAATCCAATACCAGGGACGTTTCGATTGAATTTTATTAATAATAAATTGTTTTTCAAAAATTCTCTTAGACACGGTTGCTTCACTTATAATTAACTAGCTATCCCTCGGATAGGCTAATTAACTATGACGTTCGAGTCTTTTCAGTTGTAGTTAAGGTAATAATAAGATTAAATAAGAGCCCAGATGGTAGTCAACTAGCTAAGACCCAAATTTCGGGATAGGGTGAGATTAGAAACCCAGCCCTGTTTTATTTTAATTTTTTTAGGAATTTTTATATTTTTGTTAAAAAATTAATTAGGTTTAATTAATTCATTTTGATTTTAATTTTAACTATTATTATAAAAGATGTCTTTATTACTTCACTTCAAAAAACTTTCATTATACCTCTGATAGCTAATTATATGTGAAAAAACTCATTTTTACTTTCTCTTACCTATATATGTTAATGGGGGATTTATAGAGAGAAAGTATAGGATCCAGTCAACAATTCGATGTCGAGATTTTGATGGATATACACGTTTTGAGGTCCCCTGAATAAAAAAAACAAAAAAAAAAAATGGTTTTCGCAACATGGTTTGTCTGTGGGTGTTCAATTTAAACCATGAAGGAATTGACCCAAGAGGGTGAAATTTTTAATTAAATCCGATTTTTTAAAAAGGAGAGAAAATTAAAAAAAAAAAAACCTTGAAAAAAATGGTTCTAAAAAAAAAAAAAAAAAAAAAAAAAAAAAAAAAGTGGTGGTTTTATTTAAGTTAGAAGTACTTTACTGATGTATTTTTTTATTTTCTCAAAATTCGCTCCAACGATTTTGATTAAAATTCATAAATTATTTTTTAGATGCTCTTTTAAATGTATATTCTCATTTTGCCATTGAAATCTTCTGAAGACCACTTTACTTTTGTACTTCATAGGAAAGATTGGAGAAATGGTTCCCAGGGTAACAAAATATATTATAAATTTTACATCTTGAATTCTAATATATCGGCGGAAACTAAATATATTGACACGAAAAATCTGGCGTTACAAGCACAGAACAGACTTTCGATTACCGAAGGTAAGAGAAAGTTGTGTGCTGTGCGACAGTCACACCAGATTTTTATTAATAAAAAAATTTGTGACCACCAACTTTTCTTCAAAACTTTATCAAAAACAAATGCTATTCATTATTTACTTTTGAAGAACTCTCAACTAATTTTAATTGCTTCCTCAAAACTACCCGCTGATTCATTGCTTTTTTATTGTTATTAATAATTAATAGTCAGCATGCCCTATACTAAACTCAAAATCGATAAAGCCTTTTAATTTTAATTAGATAAAAAAAAATTGAAATAATTTGATTCATGCTCTTGATAAAACAAAGAGGATCAATAAAATAGTTAGCTGTACTTCATGTCTAATGGCCCCCACTTGTGGTTTCAAGTGCCCCCACCCCAAACCAAGTCGATGGATGGAAACAACAATATATAGGAATGGACCCAAAGGGAGAGAGAGAGAGAGATCTCTCGTAAGAGACTTGAGGCATAAATCTACACAACACAACCCCTTCCTTCCCTGTTTATTTCGAAACGTGAATCTGCTAGCCAATGAACAGACAGCATCCCTTAAGATTTATGCGTTAAAGTCACGAATCAATATGGCATTATGGAATCATGTCGTCGTCTGATCAGATCCCTCTCTCTCTCTCTCTCGGTGGCTATTATTTATGGAAAAACTGGCCAAGCAGACAAATTAAATGGATTTAAATATAAAATAACATTAAAAAAAAAAGAATCTTGTAAGTTATTTATTTATTCACTAACCGGATTCCAAGGTCGTCGTGAGTTGAAGAAAAAAAAAAACTTTTTCAAATGTCTAATGGTTTCTCTCTTTCTCAGTCACCATTCGCTCTTTATTATAGGCAATTGAGAGAAAAAAAAATCAATTATATATAATTATAATCGGATATTTAAACCAATTCAATTAGTTACAAATATATCATTAAATGGCTAATATAAAAAAACAAATTATCTGAAACTCAAAAAAAAAAAAAAAAAAAAATTAAACCATTGGATGCAAAAATTCGTGTTTTTTTATTTATTCAAGTGTATATTCATCATTTTCCTAAATTAATTGTTAGCCATTGCAATTTAGATTTCATCTCCTGTGAAAGAAGTTGAACATTGTTGGTACTGTACACTCGCGCCACAAGTGCCTGGTCTCGTAGCCTTAAGCTTAGGCAGCCAAAATGCTTAGCTGTAGGAAGTGTTGCCTTTGCCCCCTTTAGTTGCTTTAAAAAAAATATTTATTTAGTTTATTTCTGCATTTTGGCTGGCTGCCTAAGCTCGAGGCTAAGAGATCAAGCACTTGTGGGGTCGAGTCTACTGTACCAGATAAGGGCCTCTGCCTCTACTCTACGGCCATGGACCAATCGTGTTTAGTAAAAAAAGACTATAACATCTATCAATTTACAGTTTAATACATTATTGTTTTATAAATAAATATATGAAGTCCTAAAGATGTAGCACGATTTATTACGGTGATGTGGTGTGGCGAGTGTTGTTTTAATTTTACTCTGTTTTAAATATTCACAATAGTTAAAGGTGAAAAATACAAAAAAGCAAACGTAGTTCCCCCCCCAAATACAAATTTTTTAAATTCCGGACAGCCGTACAGCGACCTGCTATGACTTTTAAGGCGAAATGACGCCTTGGGAATAAAATAATAAGTAATAATAATTTGACAACCATTATAACATTACGTTAACCAACAATCCATTAATTTTTTTTTTTTTTTTTCTAGAAAAATTAAGAATCGCCTATTTTAAATTGAAATGCGAATGGAAAAAACTCGCAAATAGAAAAAATACGCTACTGCTGGGAGTCGAACCGACGTGCTTCTCCTTCCTAAAAAAAAAGTACTATTGTCAATAAATAAAAAGATTTTATTGCTATTCATTTAAAAATCCTTTGAACCTATCGCTCAGGGGTAGAGTCTTATTATTAGTCTCTGGTGTAAAAGGTCAAAAGTTGGCATCCCGTCCCAGGCGAGAAATTTATTTCAATTGAATTGGATACTAATCAATTTAAATAAATAGAGAAGGGGTCTAAATGGCCTCGGATGCCGAAAAAGACCTTAAACTATTTAAATTTGATTTAATTAACAACATAAAAATAAATTTCAAAATAATAAAATTTTAAGAAAACAGACAATTTGAAAAATTTGTTGTCATTGATCCTCTGTTTCGGTCAAAATATTCCATTGCTCAAAAAAGTACGCACCTAGAAATCTAATAAAAATTGATGTTTGTTATGATAAAATTAATGGTTTAACACAATTAAAACAGATTGGACAAAGTGAATGTTTTTTACTCGATCATTAAAAAAAAAAATCTTTAAACACATCGTTAACCAATTATTAAAGGATTCTTTTAAAGGCGTTGCTCGCAAAAGAGCCTACGTTCTTACAACAATAATTTATTATCGTTGGCGTTGAAGTCAATAATAATTTCATTAAATCAATAAATGATAATGAATATTTCAATAAAATAGGTTGATAAAATTTATTTAACAAAAACTAATAAGATTAATATTAATTAACAAGATTTAAATTATTTATGTTGAGGTAAATAAAAAAAAAAGAAATTCTATCAAATTTCATTCAGAATGATAGACAGGAAGAGAGGATGTCAGCCAAAAGGTGAGCCTCTATCGAATAAGAATCTCCATTCAGAAGACGTTTCGGTTTTAATTAAATAAATCCATCATCAGTTCTTAAGAGATTATTGGCAATCTCAAAGGAGTACACCATTGAGATGCAGATAGAGTTGTTATACCAGCAAGGGCGGTCCTAGCTTTACATTTTGGGGGGGGGGTCACTGTTTTTTTTTTTTTATAGTATAAATAAATGGGCCTGGACCCCAATAAATATATATTAATCAAATATGAGTATCGTTTAAGTCTTAAATGGCCTAAGTTGCCGAAAAGATTGTGTGAATGGGAGAGTGAGTGGGAAAAAAGTGTGTGTTAAAAAAAGAAAAGATTGGGGGGGGTCACGACCCCCTTTACCCCCCATCTGGGACCGCCCTTGTATACCAGGTATATAAACATATACAAAATTATATAAAAATGTACAATATTTGCATATCGGATGTCATATGTTCATCAGTCAACACGGTCAAGTCTCAAATGACAATTAAGCTTATACATTTGTCATATGGCCCCCATTGAAAAGAATGAAGTCATCATCTGTCAAAATGCAAAAAAAAAAAGAAAAAAATTATGAATTATTATTAAGAGAATTTTTAATTATAGACCACATATTTGTATTAAATATTTATTAAATATATATAGGGGTGTGTGTGTGTGTATGTGTATATCTGTTGTATTGTACGTTTGTATGTATTATATGTGTAATTTTGGAATGATTTAATAATAATATTCAATATTTTATATCATCTATGTAAAAATCAAATTCAAGAAACTTATTGTAACATCATGTTTTTTATGTAAACACTTGCTTTGATAATTGTGACTAACTTCTTGAAAATGAGTGAAAAAGAGCGGGAAAATTTGAATCTAACTACGCAGAAATGCCGGCAGATGGCGCTGACGTCGCTGTATATAAAAAGGCAAGTAACAGACATGACAGTTAGTTCACTTGAGTCGGAGCAAGTGCACAGTACTTGATAACGGCTGCAGAATAAGCAGTTGAAACGTTGTACAGTATTTATATATTTTTAATAAATATTTAATACAAATATGTGGTCTATAATTAAAAATTCTCCTAATAATAATATTTCAAACCACAAAAGCTTTAATAAACAAATTATGAATTGTTTTCAGAAAAAAATTGTTCTGTCTTTTAGGCCTGATGATGGTGTTCATGTGATCAAAACTGCGTAATTACAACACACTCGACGGCTTTTATTTCTTTTTTGTCAAATTTCGAACATTGATCAATTTCCCATAAATCAAAAATCAAAAAATTAAATATAATCCTAAATTTTTTATTTAAAATAAAAAGCAATAATTAAACAAATCCAACATGGCGTTTCTAACGTAAGTAATGTAAGTTCTTATTCAACATGACATTACATTAAGTCTTTAAATTAAACAAATCTAAAGGATTGACCTTCAAAAATAAATTTAAAAAAAATGATCATTTCAGCTCCTAGTTTTTAAACTAGTTGTGAAAGTATCAATAATTTTTTATGAAAATTGCCCGAAATTACAATTAATTGGAGTGGATCCAAGAAAAACAATGATAAATTGTAATTATTCTCCCGCAAAGTTGGCAATGTTTTGAGTTCCATCTAAAATTTATATGACTTTTTTTACAAAAAAAAAAAAAAACTAAATAAACATTGTTTTATTTAAATAATAATAATAATAACATTTATTAATGTATAACACTCTAGAAATATTAAATCACGAATGATAATATTTTGTTTAATAACAAAAAACGAAAAATTGAATAATATTATTAACAATTCGGAGTAGATTGAGTCCGCAATGCAGGGGTTGTTCTTGGAAAGGCCTTTGTGTTATAATTACTTGAAATAAATAATTTAATATTAATACACCGACAATTATAGTGAAAATAAAGAGAAAACCTGTTTTCTCTAAGCACATCAAATTTTTATTTAAATATAAGAAATCTCTGATGATGGGTCAATTTGTCCATGTGAAGGAATCAAACTGGAATTATTGTTCAAATATTAAAAAAATAAGTAGGATTTTTTTTTATGTTTCTGAATGTGGCGTGTCAACTAATAAAAATGGAATTTTAATAATTAATATTTATCTAAATACATGTAAAATCAAAAAGACGGTAGTATAAAATATAACGGTGGTTAAATAAGATAAAAATAAACTAGTTTTTTGTGATTACTAATTCTGAAAATGAGTTTAAACTATTTAAAAAAATCTGGTGTGACTGGTCGCACAGCACACGACTTTCTCTTACCTTCGGTAATCGAAAGTTGTGTTATGTGCTTGTCACATCAGATTTTTTGTGTCGATATATATTTAGTTTCCGCCAGTACGGTACATTTGAATTCAAGATATAGAATATATTATTTTGTTACCATGGCAACCATTTCTTCTATCTTTCCTAGGAAGTACAAGAGTAGAGTAGTCCGTAGACAGACAGACACACAGATTTACAAACCATGTCGCGAAATTCCCTTTTTTGGATTCAGGGGACCTCAAAACGTGTATATACATCAAAATCTCGACATCGAATTTTTGACATGAATCCAATACTTTCTCTCTATATATTAACATATATATAGAAATAAGAGAAAGTAAAAAATGAATAAACAAGGCTAATAATTTTTTTCTTTACCTATGTATATATGTAATATATTTAGAGAAAGTATTGGATTCATGTATATGTCGAGATTTTGTGTCTTCCTTTTGAGGTCCCCTATAAAAAGTGGTTTTGGACATGTCTGTTTTTTGTGTGTGTTTTTAAGAGAAGGAATTGAGTACGAGGTTGAAATTTTATATTTAAGTTAAACACCCGGGACGAAAAATAAGCTTTTAATCAAAATCGGCAAAGTATACTAGTACTTTACTGATGTACTTTTTCAGTTTTTTAGATTTTCTCAAAATTTGTCCAACGATTTTTTAAAATTCAAAAATCAATTATTTTTTAGATTCTCTTAAAATGTATATTCTCATTTTGTGATTGAAATCTTCTGAAGACCACTTTATCTTGTATTTCATAGGGAAGATATGAGAAATGCTTGATGGTAACAAAATATAAATATTTTCCCATACTTATAAATTTTACATCTGAATTCATATGTTCCGTACTGTCGGGAACTAAATATATGTAGACACAAAAATCTGGGTGAAAGACAGTACAACTATCGATTACCGAAGGTAAGAGAAAGTTGTGTGCGTGCCATAACCAGATTTTTTTTTTCTAATTTGAAAATATATTGATTTCAGTTTAAAAACAAAAATATTCTACTGTAATAAAGAAAAAACAAAAATATTCTACTGTATCCAATAAAAAATATTTTTTTAATTGTTTCATTTGTTTTTGGATCTCATGCGTTATCTCATTTATTCGATTAAAGAAAATAATACTATTTGCAATCTGTATTTTTATATTGTTTTATACTCAAACTATATATTCCTAAAGATTTAAAACAAAAAAGTAAAAAAGTTTATCTTCAAATTTCAATCGGAATTCGTCCCTCTTTTGACGGGCGACGCAACTAGTACGATCAAAATAGCTATTTGTTTTTTGTATTTTTTTAAAAATTGTTTTAGACTCAAATTAAATAATACTAAAGATTATAATTAAAAAAATTGCGTTTTTTAATTTCTGCCAGTTTTTTTTTTATTCTGCCACACAGTCGGAGACTTTTTACTTTTAATTATTGCCGACCTCTCGCAATTTAAAATTTCACACACCAATAATAAATTTTAAAAGATAGAAGTATGATATTCCGGTATTATTATTTATTTCTGTGTTTCAAATACCAAGGAAAGAAAATGAAATTTCGCCCTTATAAAGGCCATAATTTTATTATTTTGTAAGCTTATTTACTCTCCCACTTCCTCTTCCATTTAATGATGTTATTAATTAAAATCATAACAAGATTTTATCCAGGAATATTATCATTAATATCACTAATAGCAAATTATTTAGAATTTAAATAGATAGTGTGAGAAAATCGTCAATAAATATTTTTTCCTTTTTACAATAAAACTCGTTATTCTACATTCCATCTGGCATTTCATTTCACTTTGATGATATTTTTGTTTATATTGATAAATTCATTATAGTAGAGTAACTGCCCTTAGAAAGATTGAGAGGCCAATTAAGATGCCCATATCAGACAGAGTATATTTATCCAGCTAATTGCAGGCCTGATTCAAGATTCCAACTCATTTACCCTCATGTAATTACTTCCCACCTGCTTTATTAAGAGAAGTAATTGAGGGAAAATCTCCAATTAACGAATATTATTCAATTTAGTAATATAAAAATTAATCAATGATGCTATTATAGCGATTTTTTTTTTAAATTGAAAAACATTATTATTGTCTAAAAAATTTTAGTTTTGTTATCTGCAAAGAACTACTTTTTTCTTTCAAGAAAATATATTTTGAGTTTTTTCGGATAATTTTGTTTGCCAAATAGACAAAAATTTTGTGTAAGATTTTATAAGATTTATTTTGGGCTATACTATCTATCTCTGGAACCGTGCAACAAAATTGGATAGTAATTTCCATATCTCTTGTACTAGGAGTGTACTACTAAATGCTTGTACTACTAAATGTATTCTGCATTTAGAACTAACTATAAAGAGGAGTAAATAAGGAAAAATTAAGCAGTGGAGTTATTAAAATTTTTGACTATTTACTATATACCTGTAATTTCATCAATGAATTTTTTCTATTAAAATAAAATAAACATTTAACCCCGCCTCTTCCCGGTGGATAAGAGGGTATAATATAATAATATAGTCCGATGAAAATTTATTTAAATAAAGGAATTAAAAAAAAAAAAAATATTTGTTTAAGATTTTTTGGCATTTGAGGCCATTTAAGCTTCGTCCCTATTTATTTCAATAGATTAGTATCCAATTCAATTGAAATAAATTTTGTCGCCTGGGAAGGGATGCGAACCCTTGACCTTTGGCACTAGAAGCTAATGCTCTCTCTACCTCTGAGTCATAGGTCAAGAGCCAAATATAAATAAAGTCTCTAAGACAGCTTTAAAAATTGAATTATTTCAAAGAATTCAAGTAAATCAAGCATTAAAATAAACGATAATTAACATTTTTAATTTTTAACAAAATATTGAAAACCAATGGTAGAAAAGTAATTTTTTTCAATGGTAATTTAAAGAAACTTTGTAGAAAAAAATCTAAATTGGATTATTTTTTATATTATTGCATGGGCGTAGCCAGACATCTCCTTAGGGAGGGGCCAACCCCTCGTTAGGGCGAGAGGAGGGGGGGTTCCAATTAATATATAGGCCTACATAGATTATTAATTATTTATTTGAATAAAAAAAATTAAATTAATGTAGTGGATTGGGGCGTTAAAAAAAAATTCCCAATGGGAAAAATATATATTTGTTTGTTTGTTTTTTTAATTTTTAGGACAAGCTGGGGGGGGGCAATGCCCCCCTGCCTCCCCCTGGCTACGCCCATGTATTATTGTTTTTTTCGACATAAATAATTTAAGGCAGAAGAGCAGATAAGCAAAGATTAGTAACCTAATAGCCTGCTTTATTAAATTATGATGAACATTTAAAAAAATTAGTAAAAATTATGTTTTACTGATGTCGATTTTTTTTTTTAAGATAAAATCTTTTAATTAATTTCTTGTTTAAATAAGATATTGTTTTTTTGTTATTGTCGCGACTTAACAATAACACCAAGAACAACAACCCCTTGGTTTTTTCCCCAGCAATACTCAATCTATTCTTTGAGTTTTTGGAGAGAAGATCGTGAGACGAGTAGCCAAGTGGAGAGAGAGAGAGAGAGAGGGAGGGTGGTCGGTCTATGGTTGGGGTGGCAGGCAGCCACCCCCCGACGATATTGGAAACAAGGGCCAGCAAGTAGATGGATGTGTGTGGCCAGGGCTGTTTATGCGGCCCGCCAGTCAGAAAACACGGGAAAGAAATTGGAAATTGAGCCGACAACCCCTTACCCCCCACTATTCAACCCCCTTACTAACCATGCCGTTCCAATCTTGCCCAATGTTTTTCACACGGTTGCCAGCTTTCAATATCCCGAACCTTCTCTCTCTCTCTCTCTTATATATATATATATATTGTGCCCCCTCCAGAGGAGTGGGGGATTGGCCAACTCCAACTGCTGCCACCAATTTTGAATAGCCCACCCCCTCCATTGCTACTCTGCCAGTATTAATATCCCGTTCAATTCGAGCATCGTGCTTTTCCACCCTCTCTTTTTGGGGCGGGTGTCGATCGGGGCTAATAGTTTCCGAAGCCTCACATACACTACTACACACCCATCACGATGAAAAACCAGCGCAAATTGAATACTATAATACATTCGGACAACGCCAAATACAATCCCGATCCGGATGAAATTACAATGGAAAAATTGTAGGGTAGAAATGTAATATCTGAATGTTCATTTGCGATTTAATAAATATATTATATAGCCTATCAGACAAAATGGAAAGTGGCCCCGATTTGTCATATCGACGCAATGCGTCAAGGACAAGTTTGTTATCATGTTGTCATTTTACAGATATCAAAAAAAAAAAAAAAAAAATTGAAAATAATTAAAAATTCTTGAATGACTTTTAAAATTTTCAAACGTCTCTTTCCTTCTGGACAAGTGAAATTTAATAAAAAATGCCAACTTTGTGAATTTAATTGGATAAAATATTTTATATCAAATTTACAGCTTTGATATGCTTTTTTCTTAAAATCTTTACAATAAAAATTCATATATCAATTTTTTTTTCCACACTCGAGAAATCAATATTTTTTGACGTAAATTAATTTTAATTAGTTTTAATTAATAAAATGTCCGTGGCCCGTGGCTCAGAGAGAAGACACTAGCTTCTCGCGCCGGGGTCCCGGGTTCGCTTCCCGTCCCAAGCGAGAAAAATTTATTTCATTTGATTTGACTACATATAATTTGAGATAAATCAAGAGTCGCGGGAGCGACTCGTCGCCGAGCATGTGAAAAGCAAAAGAAAGCAAAGAAACTCTTAATACTACCATTTAGTTGACATTCCAATAGATGCCAATGGCCCATTGCATTTAGATGGACGAGTCGTCCCTAGACTATATTATCAAGAATGATTTTAAATCCTTAATAAAAGATAGGGACGTGAAAAAATTTTTTTGAGAAACTTTTCTCTTTCTGGGCGAATATCTCAAAAAGGTTTTAAGATATCGGACCCAAATTTTTTTTATATTAAACTAGAATAAATAAGGATTATTTTGAGCACGAATTCAAAAAAAATTCCAGTCCCAAAAAAGAATGGCAGAGGCTCAAAGTTGAGATTTTGCCGATTTCGGAAGGTCAAAAGTTAGTCTCTTATTTTTCCTTTTTTTTTTTTCTTTTTTCTTTTTTTTTTCTTTTTCTTTTTTTTTTCATTCTTTTCTTCAATTTTCAAATTTTTAGACAAAGCTACAGGTTTCCCTGCTGGACCGATTTGGATGAAATTTAAAATACAAATAGATACTATCAAAAACCCGATACCTTTGATATAAAATTTCATTTTGGATCAAAAGTGACTTTTTGAGAGGTATTCAAAATTTCAAATTTGTCCTATCTTTAACATGGCGAAAAGACAATTCTAACTATTTTGCTCCCTGATGACGTCATTTAGAAACATATCTATTAATATTAGTAATTTTCATCCCTAATGGAATAAAAAATTTTAGGATGGATCCCTTCAGATAGAAATACAATAGATTAACGTGATAAGAATAAGTCCTACCAACATAACAAAAATAAAAATCCTAAAATTTTATAAAATTTGGTGAAATCCTATGTTTATCGTTTTGAATGGATACCAAACGATGTATTTACATTCTACCAACATAACAAAAATAAAAAACCTAAAATTTTATAAAATTTAGGGAAATCCCATGTTTATCGTTTTGAATGGATACCAAACGATGTATTTACATTCTACCAACATAACAAAAATAAAAAACCTAAAATTTTATAAAATTTGGTGAAATCCTATGTTTATCGTTTTGAATTAATACCAAACGATGTATTTATTTTTTACTGTTTGGAATGCATATTAAAATATCTATTCATGGGATAACTTAATATTTAATAAACAAAAATTATTAAATAATATTTAAATGCAATATTTCACAAAAAGAAGTGAAATCTCAGCCAAAAACATCGGAGATGCAAAAAGGGGCGCCTCGCATTATTTTTGCCCAGCGTCGAGGTGAAATCAAAAAAATGCGCCTCGCTTTTCTGATATATATAAAAGCGAGGATATATGAAACAAATAAAATTCTGTAGGGGTTTTATTTAAGTGAAAATATTTCCTCGCTTTTATATAAATCAGAAAAAGCGAGGCGCATTTTTTTGATTTCACCTCGACGCTGGGCAAAAATAATGCGAGGCGCCCCTTTTTGCATCTCCGATGTTTTTGGCTGAGATAAATAAATAATTTGAAATAAAATGGGCCCGAAAAAGAACTTAAAAAAAAAATTAATAAAATAATTAATTTCACTTAACAGATATTAATAATAATTAAGATATTATATGGACCCTGTTATGCAATGGTGTGTCAAAGACCAAACATCGAGTTTTGAGAAAATCAACAATAAAGTTTTTTGTTTACATTGGATTATATATAATTTTTACTTTCTCTTACCTATGTATATATGTAATATATATATAGAGAGAAAGTATTGGATTCATGTCAAAAATTCGATGTCGAGATTTTGATGGATCTTCACGTTTTGAGGTCCCCTGAATCCAAAAAAGTGGTTTTCGCGACATGGTCTGTCTGTGGGTGGGTGTGGTGGGTGGGTGGGTGGGTGGGTGGGTGGGTGGGTGGGTGGGTGTGTGTTCAATTTTAAGGATGAAGGAATTGAGCTACGAGGTTGAAATTTTATATTTAAGTTAAACACCCCCGGGACCGGAAAAATAAGCTTTTAATCAAAATCGGCCAAAGAGTACTAGTACTTTACTGATGTATTTTTTCAGTTTTTTCGATTTTCTCAAAATTTGCTCCAACGATTTTTTTTAAAATTCAAAAATCAATTAATTTTTAGATTTTCTTTAAAATGTATATTCTCATTTTGCAATTGAAATCTTCTGAAGACCACTTTACTCTTGTATTTCATAGGGAAGATAGGGAGAAATGGTTGCCATGGTAACAAAATATAAATATTTTCCCATACTTATAAATTTTACATCTGAATTCAAATGTTCCGTACTGTCGGGAACTAAATATATGTCGACACAAAAAATCTGGTGTGACAAGCACAGAACACAACTTTCGATTACCGAAGGTAAGAGAAAGTTGTGTGCTGTGCGCCAGTCACACCAGATTTTTCTTGTAAATTTTGCAAGTAACATTAAATATAAATTTTTTTAGGACATATTTCATAAAAAATACTATTAATTAAAGCATTTGAAACAATATTCCTTGCTTAACTCAATTTTGAATTTTTTGGTCTTTGACACACCATTGCATAACAGGGTCCATATATTGTAGCCTGTATCGCGTATGTGAACCGCGAAACGAAAATTTATATAATAATATCTCGTAACTAATGTTTTGTGGCTTATGACTATCTTCCACTAAGCTATCATTTATTAAAATTAATTGGTGGTTTATTATTATTTGTCACTTGAGAGAGTATATAAACCAAAAATTTTGGATTATGAAACCAGAAGCCAGTGACGTAGCGAGGGGGGGAGCAAGGGGGGTCATCATGCCCCGGGCGCTACTTACAAAGGGGCGCCAAATGGTCCGCAAAACAAAAAATTGCTGGATAATTTTTATTTTTATTATAATTCATTTCTGGAAAATATATTTTAAATATAGTGTCAGTGAAATATAATAATTTTGTATATTTTACATATAATATATGATTTTCGAATGGCGGGGGGGGCGCTAAAAGGTATTGTGCCCCGGGCGCGACTTAAGCTCGCTACGCCACTGCCAGAAGCTTAACACTACTCCACTTTTTTTCTTTTGAGTTGAATTCCCTAATGAGACTGCACTGATTGATCAGTTGATATTCATTGGAACATTATATGACCTATATATATATGACCTTATCCTGAAGACGGTAGGTCATGAAACGTCCTCAGTAGTAAAATAAATTATGGCGAAAAATATGACAGTTTTTTTTTTTTATTTCAATCTATATATGTTTTCTATATTAACTTTCACTAATTTCTGACAAACTAGTTTAATCAGTAAATAAATGGTTAAGTTAATAAGTTTTTAGTTATTTATTTTTTCCAGAAATTATATAGTTATATCTTAATTTGTAAAAGTTAAAGTCGAAGAAATAAGAAAAGTTCTTCTTTTCACAGAAAAAGATTTCAAATATCATGGCAAATAATAAAGTTTGTATTTTGTCTTCGCAAGTTGTTGTTCTAGACAAATCCAACTAGACTCTTTTTTTAAACTATTATTTGAGAAAGCAAGGATGATAATATTAAATTTCCAAAGAGTGAAAGAGAATTTATAATTAAAATTTCTTTATAAGTAAAAAAAAAAACAACAAAAATTAGAGGAAAATGTATTAACATATGTGTATGTGTAAACTAGGGTCCGACCGAAACAAGATTTTCAGCCGAAACCGAATATTCGGCCTCAACCTTAGTTTCGGCCGAAACCGTCGAACCGAAACTTGTATTTCCTATAAAATTTTTTTTTCATTTTACCTTTTTTTTTTGAATTTTTTCCCTCCCGTGAAAAATCATTTTACCTTTTTTTAGGGAGACTAAATTTTTCTCCCTCAAGTGCAAATCATTTGACCTTTTTTTTTATTTTTTGCATGCGAGTCTCATCCCATTTTTAAGACTCTGGTTTCGGCCGGCCGAAAGTTTCGGCTACTTTTTGGCCGAAACCGAAACTACGGCCGAAACCATGATTTTTGAGCCGAAACCGAATATTCGGTCGGTTCCTAGTGTAAACACGAAGCGAGTTCTCTATCTTTGTGGTTAATATTACTTTATAAATAAATGAAATAAAAAGGATTCTAATGCGTTTTTTTTTTTAATAAATCTGAGATATCTGAGCAGATATACAGGTCTAAAAACAGGCGTTAAAATTTAAAATAAACAAATGGGTGTTAAAAAGTAATGTCAGTGTTAAGATCATGTCCTTTTTAGCCAATCTATTTTGGACTCCGGGTAATTTGAGAGATCCCACTTAATATGAATTTTACAAAAAAAACCTGACTTGATGTAAAGTTTTAGATATTTTTCCGAGTTTCAGTGATTAAAAAACCGTAAAAAAACAGTCAAAAAATCAGTGTAATTCATTATTAAACTAAATTGCAGATTTGATCTAATATCCTCGTTTTTTAAATAAAATTTCCTCAATTTAAAATTTCAATTAAATATTTGCAAAAAAAATTTTCTTTTATCGCTTCCTTAACGTGTTTTAATTTATCAATTAGGTCAATCATTAAACCTAAATTGAGTATTGACACCTGCTTTTAAAATATAATTGCAGGATGGGTGCTTTGCTCTCTATATAAACAACTCATTTCTTACTAAAAATAAATGAACCGGAAACTATTTTTTTTTTTCAATTAAAACTTTTATTATTTCTCTAAATTAGCCCGCTTAATTGAACAAAATACCGTGTATTGATGGAGAATATTTATTTTTTTAATTTATTAATGACCTTTTGGGGATTCTCATTAGCTTGGATTTTCATATTTTATTATTGATTCTTGTTTGCATAATTATTTCCAGATCATAAATTTTGTAAGTAATGGGTATTGAGATTGATTTGTGATTCAATTCAGTTCGATTTATTTGCTTATATAATTGTAATTTTTTTTTGTTTGTTATCATGTTGAAAAAAAAAACGAGTTGATGCTAAAATTTTAGGATAAATTTAATTTTTTTCAAGGGTGGCATTGTCTATGTTCATGAGAAAAGATCCAAATTTTCTAAAATAAAGATATAATATTAATTATTTTTTCGCACTCGGGCCTTGGGATAGTGGCTAGAGTGCTGGCTGGCCTTTTATATCAAGGCAATTAGATTAGCTACCAATCCAATTTAACTAAATAGAGACGGGGTCTAAATGCCCGTCGATGCCGAAAAAGACCTTAAATGAAATTAAAATAAAAAAAATTATTTTTTCTGTCCAAATGGAGGGAATGGGGGAGGGGGGGGAGGCGCTCTGTAATTTTTTTTTAATTTTTTTATTATGTTTTGTAATGTAGAAAGGCATAATTGATTAACCGAATAAAAAATAAAAAATAAAATTTTGATTTTTCATATGTTTCATATATTCGAACTTTTTTTTTTTTTTTTTTTTTTTAAACCCTTTTCGGCTACAGAGGCCATTTAGGGATTATTTATTTATTATAAATTTTAATATACAATGTACCGGTGGCAACCGGGGGGCGTTCCACACGCTATATTCGATCTTTTTTTTTTTTTTTTATAAAAAAACATTCACACTTTTTTCTCATTCACACTCACACTCACACACACATTCACACAGTCTTTTCGGCAACTCAGGCCATATAAGACTTTTTACGATATCCGTTATTGATAAATATACATATATGGGGTCCAGGCATTCTTATTTAAGCCATTTGGTATCCAATTGGCTTAAATAAAATCATCGGACTGCCTGGGGTCCGAACCCGCGACGTTTGGTATACGAGGTTAGCACGCTAACCTCTACGCCATGCCCCGAGGGCATATTCGAACTTGATAAGCAAGCCTGCTTGCTAAGCAACCATTCAAGAGCGCGCGGGCTTAAGATCCAATTATCTCAATAACCGTCGCTTTTAGGTTAAATATGATAATATCCAATATTCAAGAGCATTAAATTTCCTTTCTAGAAATATTATTGAAAATTTTATTTGATTTTTCGTTAGTATATTATAATAGAAAATATCAAAATTTTAGCAAAAAATCGATTTTTGGACAACTTCAAGGGCCTCGGGTAAGAATTTTGGAATCGATTTCAAATTTTGAACATCTTATTTTTTTTGTAAAAGGAAACTTTTGAGCATCAGAAAAATAGAAAATTCAAAAATAGATTGCATATGGCCACCCTAATCTATATTATACATTATGACATTATGGATTAAAATAAATAAAATAAGCTTAAAATTTTAATTTTATTGAGTAAGAATCTAAAATTTCTAGTGTAAGTCTAGGGTTCTAGCCCGATTAGATTATTAGGCCTTCAGGGGTAAAACAAAGACTGAATGTCAAAATATCCTTATATGTAGATGAGAGAAAGATTAAGAAGAGTGGAGTTAGTGGTAGTATTTTCAAAGAAGGATACCTACTAATATTTCAAATAATAAATGAAAATTATATTAAGTTAAAAAAAAAAATTTAATTTCCATTTCTGGAGCCGACTGATCAAATGTCATCTGTCTGAAACTCCGATCAATGTCTGGTTGACCATCTTAGAATGTGTTTGAGTTGAACGAAGAGTAATATCGAAGGCACACACACACACTTAAACACGTGGATGCACACAGACATAGACCACCCTCCTTCGTCGGACGCGTTTTGCGTCTAATATTATCTAAGCAGCGTCCAGCATAAGGCTAGGGATCTTCAGGGGATGGGATGAGGCAGGCGCAGGCTGACGCTGCCTCGGGAGGAAGCTTAATGAAAAAATAATACGGAAAAAGGGCAGGGGCAGCCCAAAGTCAGTCCTCAATTGGCTCACAACTACCCAATGGATTACAACCCGCAGATTATTAGTTTTTTTTTTAATCATCTGATTAAAGATTCAGATCGGTTTCCGAACACGTGTTTAAGATTAATTCAAGTCAGTCACAAACAGAAAACTAAAAAAGTTAATTTTGAAAATTATTTACTAGTCGCCCTTTTAGGGTCCCAGATACCGATAATTATTCGACATTTTAATTAAATTAATTTTTTTCACATCATAAATTTTGTCCAAAGTAAATATTTAAGAAAATAAATTAAAACCTGTTTAGTAATAAAAAAAAAATCATTTAATTTCTATTAATATTAAAAATTTAAAACCTTTTTTTTATTACATCCAGGATTAATAATTAATTTTTTTAGATGAATTATAATTTCCAGTAATTCCATATACTGGTACCTCCCAACTCCTAAAAAATTGGAATAATGGTCAAGTTCATAGGGGTGATATAATAAAACGGTGTGGGATTTTAAGGGGAAATAAAGGAGAAGGGGGAGAAGAAATGGCCCTTTAAAAATTCACCCCCACTCCAATATAAATTAATAATAAATTTCAGTTTAATATTCCAAGGTCGTTAAGGGTGATGATTTATTTTTTTAATATAGTCAGTTTCCTATATGAAAATACTAGAAGAGAAGGGAATAAATGCTTGATATATTATAAAATTAATAAAAATATGGATATGAAGAAGACAAAAATATAAAAAGCATAAATGTTTTATAAAAATTAAAATTAGTTTTACTAAAAGAAGAAAATTAATTAAACTTTCAAATTGCTTTCTTTTTATAAATACAAATTAGAAGACAAATTAACAAACAGTTCAAGGCTCTTTTAGGCAGAGTTT